>JANHGD010002225.1:404516-417917 GCA_027560375.1 Imantodes cenchoa
CCGACATTGCCTGGCAGTTGGCACCCTGAGGAGGCCCTCTCTGTGGGAGCGAATAGGTCGGAGGGATGTCGTGTTAGTGAGACAATGGCATCACATGAGATGGATGGACATATAAATATGAGTAATAATTATACTTCTGCATGCATTCAGAACCGCTTTTGGTTTTGCTTTTTGGTTGTAGGACTTGAGGGTCTTAGCATAATATTTTTATTTTGACACAATTAAATACAAAAACATAAGAATTAAAATCAGTTTTTGACTCAGACCCCAAGAAGTATAGGAAGCCACATTCAAAAGCTGTATTGGGTAAACGAGAAGGGTTTTATGGATTTTTTAAAGGTTGGTGATAATAAAGTATATTGTATGCATATATCTCGATAGTGCAAAGGAAAAAAATAGTTTTTTTAAAAAGATAACAGAACTATGCATTACTTCAGGAGAAAAGAAAGAAACACTAGAATGTTCCTTATTGATTTCCCTGATCAATTTGTTTCCTTTGCATTGCTTTTCTTTCCAGGTAATATTCATTTAACTCTTTGATGATAGAAGCAGTTTAGATATGAGTTCAAGTGGGCAAAGAATTGGGAATGAATTAAATAACCCTTTACCTTTCATTTCTGGTGTTATTCAGTTTTTCAGTGTTATTTTCTCTGAAAACACTCTCCAAAAAGAGAGGTAGCAATGGGAAGTACATTTGCATCTGTGCTATTCTTCTGATAACAAAAGGCAACACAACTTTGTTGTATTAATTGCAATAAAACAAGGTAATTTGTTTCTGAGTATCGTTTCAGCATGCTAGGTAGGAATAAGCACAAAAAACCCGAACATATTTTGTTTTGTATAAATGAAACCCTGGGTCTTTGTGATGCCTGAATTCAGCTGTGAATACTTTAATATTTTTAAAGACTTTTTAAAGTTTGACTTTATTAATTTTATATATAACTCAAGGCTGAGAACCTTCCTCTTCCTATTTTCCTCACAACAACAACTTGGTGATTTAGATTGGACTAAGACAGAATGACTGATCCAAAGTCACCCAGTTGTCTTTCATGCATAAGTCTGGACTAGAACTCATAGTCTCCTGTCCCAAAGGTGCTTTTTTCAAGGGGCTACTAGAATTTCTGTTTTTTCTTTGAAGACATTTTGCTTCTCATCCAAGAAGCTTCGTCAGTTCTGAAGAACCATGATCTGGATGACTGAGAATCTCCATAGTCACAGTCTCCTGGTTCTAGCCTGGTGCCTTAACCATTAAACCAAAACTGTCTCACTTTTCATTTCAAAGATATGACACAGGGTCATCTGGAGATCGCTATGATTCAATACTAGGACGGACTGGTTATAGTTACTTGGAAGATCGTAAATTATACACCAGTAAACTAGAAAAAGAAGATACAGCTGACTTTAAAAAGGTATTTGATTGATGTGATAGCACATTATAACTTTTCCATTGTTCTTAAATAAATCTATATTGCTTGATATACACATATACTCTGTCTCCAAATTAAAGTAAATTATAGTATCAAAATAAGGACATTTGGAGGAAGGAAAGATATTTGGTTATTTGTGAGGGGGATAGCATTACTTGACTTGATACAAGAGAGAACTGCACATACTGTTTATCATAAAGAGAATTGTAGAAAATATGATATGGTCCAATTATGGACTCTTAATATAAATTGTCCTTGCCATTTAAATTATAATTGTTATTATAATATTATAATAATGTATATTATGTAAATTATTTTGGGGGAAACTCTAGTCTTCCTTTCAGGCAATATAGAATTAGCTTGCAAGTTTGAAACACTACTTTATTTAAAAATGTGTACTTTTTAGCTTTACGAACAGATTATAGCTGAAAATGAAAAACTGAAAGCACAGTTGCATGATACAAACATGGAATTAACGGACCTTAAGCTGCAATTGGAAAAGGCAACCCAGGTTTGTACATTTAAACTTTCATTGGTAAATATATTGGGCAGAATCAAATATAGAATAGTACCGGTACAATGAACAGCATTTTTAATGAAATCCTGTATTGCTTTAAGCTTGTTTGGTGGGGAGGGGTATATTGCAGTATATTGCATATAAAATATCAGAAAAGCTAAAGTGAGCTTCTCTGTGTTTGCATGGAATATGGAATCCATGCTAATTTTTTAATGTTTGTTAAAAAACAAATAGTTAAATACCTTTTATGATTAGGCAATCTTATAAATGGCTTTACTTTTGTATATGTGATTTATTCATAAGTCTGTTTATAAGTTCACATGGCATAGGAATTTTGTAAATCTGAAAATATATTGTGTTTATTACAGATTAAAGATTGAGGGAATTAATGAAGGGTGCATGGTGATGAATCCTTAGGGTGGACCATTTTTTAGTAATCTCAAAAAAACAAGGCAGGGGGGAATGGAAGACAATACAAATGAGAAACAAGCCTCTCCTTGTTTAGTGACTGCAATTCATTCCTTAAATCAGATACTGGTTGCTAAGTGAATATAAGACTCACAGAGAGAAATGCTGCAAAGATCACTGGTTGCTGCCCTTTCATTTAGATAAACTTCTCTCATGCAGTGTTCTGTACTTAACCCACTTTTACCACTCCCAGGGTGGAGAGATTGTTTAAACAAATTATCTTGTCATGAGCAATTATTTCCCACAGCCCAGTGTTGCTAACTGCAAGTTAATAAGTTCAGTTCTGTGACCTTAGTTGATTAGAACCCTTCAGTGGGCTTGTACTGCTGCCTGAAACTGACCAGACCTTAGTCAATTTTACACCAAAGTACTTGTCAGGCATGAATTTGGTCTTAATATGTACATTGGTCTTTTGGGAAATGATTTCTATTATTATTATGGTTCATCGCACAGTCAGCCAGATTGTCAGACTAGATTTGGCATTTTTATCCGTCTATCAAGGTATTCCCAAGAATGTGAGATAGGCAGATGTGGATGCTTGAAAGTGTTATATGTATTGTCGCAGGATGGAAGGTGTTCTGAGTAAAGCTGCTTTTTGCAATTAACGGATGGTGAATTTGTCAATGCGGTTGGAGTTCAAGTGGTGCTCCAGTTGTTTTGGGATTGCACCCAAGGTGCCTATTACTATTATTACTACCTTTGCTTTCTTTTGCCACAGTCTTTCTGTTTCTGTTTGCAAATCTTTATATTTTGTTATCTTCAGTTCTTTCTCTACTAGTCTGCCGTCTCCAGATACTACCACGTCCGCTATCCAAACTTTTTTGTCTTTCTTATTGACAATTGTTAAGTCTGGAGTGTTATGTGGCAGAGGTGCTTGTCTGAATTCTAAAGTCCCATAGTACTTTAGTGTCTTAATTTTCAATCAATTTTTCTATGGTGCCATCATTTCTTGCTTGCAGGCCAATGGTATCTCTTGCAGATCTTCTAATGCACCATTATTGCTACTTTGTAATGCTGTTGTTTGTAGTCAGTCAGTGCAGTCTGATTGTCCACTGTTTCTTCAGATTGTTGTTGTTATTGTTGTTGTCATCATCATCATCATTATCATCATCCTTGCAAACAGTCACTAAATGAGTAGCCTCTAAACAAAGAGTAGCTGTACATCAGCGGAGAAGGAGAAAAGTATAAGTTCTATATGTAAAAGCCTATGTGGCATAATTCCCAAGTATTTCTAGAACTGTCTTCTCTAAGTTGAGCTTGTTCACCTTGTTTCTTCAGTATCTTCATTTAAGAAGTTGATGGGAGAAGGGTTTTGGGTGGCATTGCCTTCTTTCTGTATGTGAGAATGAAAAAAAAAGTTTTTTTAAAATGTTGTACTAGTAATTAAAATGGTCATTTGTAATTCTCGTAGCAAATATAGCAAATATAGACATCGTGTCACTTGTAGGCTCCAAGTGACATGATGTCAAAATATAAGAATTGTACATATAACTCTTATTCCAGAGTGCAAAACTAACAGGAATGAATAGTATTCAATACACACCTACATAAGAATGTTTCTACATTCAGAAATAACCATACATTGGCCTTTGGAAGGAGGAGAAGTTAATTAAAGCTAGTTCATTTGAACCTACCTCTCCTTCCAAGGGCCATGCCGTTACATTTATTCCTAAGCAGCAATTAATGCTGATATGTGGTCCATATGAAAGTGTCCACCTGGAATTCTGGTGACCATACTACTGGTCGCAAAAAGTTGGGAAAAATAATAGTAATGCAACAACTTATTTAATTTTCCCTGAATTCTTTTCAACTGAAATTTGTTGTGAAAGCATTCAATCACTTATGTATTTCAGAGACAGGAAAGATTTGCTGATAGATCTCTGCTAGAAATGGAAAAAAGGGTAAGCTTTTTAAATTGTAATTGTAATTTTTATTGTTGCTATATTGTAAATGTTATAACATAATAATTTGAATTGGAAAAGAATAGGGATGTACAAAATGCTCCATTCATCAACTGTACACTGAACAGCTGCTTTTGGATGATCTGTGACTGAACTGACACATGCAGTTTTAGGTGTTTTGGTCCATACATGGAATAGAACATGGCTGTTCCGCCGTGTATCCCAGGCAGAGGCAGTTCATGGAAGGAGAGGAAAACTCCAAGCAGCAGTGCTGAAATAGTTGAGGGGGAAAAATACAAAGTATATGCTGCTCACATTTCCCCCTTTTTCCCAATTGCCTCATCATCTCGGTGCATTCCCTTTATCTGTCACTACCACTGATACCCCAGTGCAGTGATGGCGAACCTTTTTTGGCTCGCGTGCCAAAAGGGTGCCCACACCCTTTTGTCACACATCCATGCCCTTCCCCTGCGCATGCACACAACCCCCATGCTGCTTTCCTGAAGCCTGGGGAGAGCGAAAACGGCCAAAAAGAAAGCTGAAAATCAGCTGGCCAACGAACGCATGTGCACTGGAGCTGACATAGGGCAACGCCTCGCATGCCGTCAGATATGGCTCCGCATGCCACCTGTTTGCCATCCGTTTGCCATCACTGCCCCAGTGTAAAATATTTCACTGACATGATCACCCACACTTTTCCAAGTGTCTTCCTGTCCCTCCTTTCCTCTCCTCAGCTAGCACTGATGTTCCAGTGCACTTTTCATCATCCCCAGCCTGTTGAATGCTGGGAACTCCTATCCATCACACTACATTCCTAGAGGCTCTTCCATGACTGTACTTCTCAACCTGGAATGTTCCTGTTGACTTTTCTTATTAGCTGAAATGAATATAGACTGCATTCTGTGATATGGCCAGTACCATCCTAAACTTATGGAGTGGGGAAGGAAGGAAAGATAACAAGAAGATGATGATAAGAAGCTGGTAAAATATGCTGCACTGTAACATCAGTAGCCACAGCTGAGAGGAAGAGAGGGTTGCAGTTAGTGGGCCTGTGGTATATGCTACTTTGGCAGCTTTTGAAGGGAGAGAAGATGATGCACCAAGATTCACCCTATCCAGATTTCATTTTATCTGAAACCCCAAATAATTCACTTCTCCTGAATCATGAACTGATTTGAAAGACATTAAGAGAACTTCTAGAACATGGTAATTTATTCCAAGTTCAAAACAGGTGGTTTTTTTCTGTTTTGCTCACTCGCCTGTATGAAACAGTATGACATTATTCAGATATCATAACTAGATAATTTTGTGATAATGTTAGTTAGGAATTTATTATTTCAGAATTCTAAAAATTTAGTGTTTTAGAAACTTTGTGAACAATATTTATTTCCTAATGAAGTATTTTCTTACCATAATTACAGAGTCCTGAAATACTCTGAACGTAGCTTAATGCAGGATTTCCATTTATAGAAGTTGTCAATTGCATTTCTGTTCCACAGACTGTATAAGCCATTGCGTACACTTCGATAATATTCAATATGAGCAGTGATTTGGCCAACTTGCATCTAATAAGTCTCATGAAGAAATATCCGCAGATATAGAACCACAGCTATGGTCATACAGGGATGTCACAGTCACCAGCATGATTTTTAAAAGCACAGTGGGCTGGACCAGGGATTTTAAGAAAATTTCAGACTATAGCACATGTTGTTATAAAACGGGACCCATGATCAATTGTGTTAAGAAACTGGCAATAAAGCAGAGCTTATGCCTGTGGTATATAAAGATATGTATATATTCCATATTTTTCCCTTAGTCTTATGTGGAACCCATCAAGTTTTCTTTGAACCCAGTTTGAAAATCCTAGATTAGATAATTGCAATATAGAACCTTTTAAAAAATTAATTCCAGTACAGTATGCAAGGTTTCATACACATGGCTGACAGGATAGTTTTTTAGCCTAGAAAAATGTTCTCCATTTGTATTTCCTAGAGATATGCAATATGTATTAATATAGAAAATACTAGACAGACAGAAATTTTATTTCAGCCATTGACCAATAAAATTATATTTTAAATAAAATTATATTTTATATTTTATAATAACATATTTTATTGGTCCCTTGGCAGTTGGGCGGCATATACATTTAATAAAATAAAATAATAAAATAATAAAATATTAAATGAATATATTCAATAAAACGAACAAGAAACTATCCCTGACAACAATTTATTAGCAACTATTTGTGGGCCAACCTATGTAGCAAAAGTTTGCTACTTTTAGATAAATAAATTTATCTTGATTGTTTAACTTGTGTAAATAAAAGTTATCAGAGGGCTCCAGAAATTTAAATAAAAGATTTAAATACAAAAGCTATGGTACCCAAATCACAGGAGCAGAATTTGTTTTCATATGGAATTTGCCTATGTTTCCCTTCCAAGATAGCTGTGGGTAGTGTAAGCCTTATAAATTCGTAGCCTTTTTCAGGCTTATGCCAATTAACTCACAGTTACTTAACTTATCACTGCTACACATGTACATATTTTAGTAACTCATTTTTACCAGTTGTTAGTAACCAGCTAATTTAGAAACTAATAACAGTGAATCATTTATTGTATTATATTATTTAAGTTATTTTCTAAAACGGGAAAAATATGCCAGCAAATTCACTTAACTATGATTAAACTAAATTCAAATGATTTGTATCTGAAAGGTGACCGACAAGAGTCAGTATCCATGGGGCGGTATGATCTAACCAGAGTTTTACACACTCACTTGATGCTGCTTGTTTTGCATAACACTGTAGAATGCAGATGTTAATGTACACTTTGCAATAACTTGCTTTTCTCTTTCACATTTGAAAATGAATGATAAACACAGGTTTTAGCATATGCTTTTTAACTGGGCTCACAGCATTGGCAGATTGTCAACCAAAATTTGAGCTATAAAAGCTTTTGCTTTTTGGTACGAATTATAATAGAATAAGTCAAGGACTCACGTGCAATATTACTGGTACACTAAAGTGTGTGAACTAACATTTGCTTGACTGTGATAGCTTATGCTTTGTGCTTCCTTTAACTGAGTTCTTACCTCTACTATATTTTAAAATATAAATTAAAATTTAACTAAGGAGTAATAGTAAATTTACAATATAAAATTATTGCCTGTATACATTTATACAAATAATTTATTGAATAGAATGCATAGAATATGATCAACATTTTATTACATTTTCTTAGTTTGAAAGTGGAATTAGTTTTTTACACATCGCTGGCCTTGCAAATTTCCCCTCACCCTGCTTTTGGTTAAATGTGAACATCTTGGATTATAGTACAATAAAATGAGAGCTATTTATCAAAATTATACATTCATTATTTCAAATGTTTTACTATAGGAACGAAGAGCTCTAGAAAGGCGAATATCTGAAATGGAAGAAGAACTCAAGGTAAGTGTACATTCTTAAATTCCTCCAATTTTTTTTTAAATTTAGCCATATACCATGATCATAACTAATATTAGTGCAATCCAATATAATTCTGCTTTTCTAAAAGAAAGTGACATATTGTACCACACAAATTAATTTACGGCACTACGACTTACAATTCTTAAATGTATTCTTGTAGCTTAGTTTAAAAATAGTACTGTTGATTTGTTTTATTCCAGTTGTGAAAATTACAAGCCATTAAGTTTGGAGTATTGCCTTGAGACTATACTGAAATCACCCATATAATCCAAAGCTGCTAAATAGGGAGGTTTAGTTGACAGTTATCAGTCATTTTTATTTCTTACTTCGTGGGGAAAAAAGATATTCCCAAGAAAACTCAAAATAATATTCTGCATTACTCTTTCTTTCAGTCTTACCCTTGTGGAGACAAACAAGTCATATTTCAGCTATTTTTATATTTATTATTAAACTTATACTCTGTTTTTCTACTCATATAAGTGCTCATTTAAAATATTCACGTAAAATACAACATATCGAAATTATAATCAATAAACATTAGCATAAATTACAGTTAAAAGCTTGACTAAAGAGATGCATCCTCATCATTTTCCTAAATAATAGAAAAGGGAGTACAAAGTCATCTGTTGGAGAGCATTTCATTCTCCCTTATTCAGCTGGTACTGCTGTTAGGCAGTGCATAAGATGCTGAATGTTTCCTCGAAGTTAGAGGGAAGAAGCAGTAAAGCTGGGTGTCCTCAGTGACCTTTCTCAGTTCTTTCACTTTCTCAGTGGTTCCACATAAATATTAAAGAGCATTAACAAGATAGAAATCTATGAGACACCATAGATCAGTGATCAGAGGATCAAGCAATAATCTTCCAGCTCTGTTTTCTGGACACACTCTGATATGAAGACAAGAACCATTGTAAAACAGTGCTCTTAATACCCAGTCCTACTAAGCAGCATGAAGGATATCATGTCAATGGTATTAAAAACTGCTGAGAATTTGTATTTCACCCCCATCCCCATCTAATTACCAGAAATCATCTGCCAAGGTGGTCATTTATTTATTATTTATTTAACGAATTTGTATGCCGCCCATTCCAAAGGACTCTGGGCGGCTAACAAGCAAAAATGAAGAACAGTATAAAAATACATAAAACATATTAAAATATAGAACCCCAATATTTAAAAAATTCTCATACATACACATAGCATTCTCAGTACCACATCCCAGATAAAACTTCTGATTAAAGTAAAGATTGAGCTTTAATGATAGAGATTCTATGGCCATAGAAAGCTTTTACAGTACAGATTTTTATAATTGACTTTTTAAGCAAATAGAATACATTCAATGCTTTTGTTCAATAATAGGATTATTCATTTTCACAATTTAATCTGATAGAAGGAGCAAGAATCAGGCAAGCAAATAGCAGACCCTCATTTTTTCATTCACCCTGTTCACGTTCTCCAAGGCCACAAGTTGAAAAGAATCTATATGAAGAGGTCATACAGTTGGTAAAGTTACCTTCCTATAATTGCCCCAACATTGAATTCAAAATTGTAAATAGTAATGTTCATTTAAAAGAACAATGTATGAATACCTATCTTTCAATACTCAGCAGTAATTGTATTGCCTTTCAGTTTATCTCAAAAAACCTTACACTCTGAATGAGGCGAGTGCGCGCGCGCACACACACACACACACACACACACACAATTTGAATTACTTCCTTGTGCATTTGAATGCCCGCTTGAGGCATAATCTTCCAAATGAGCTTTCAATATAGATGAAATTTAGTATTAATAAGACAAAATCAGAAAATAATTTAAAATGCATTAAAAGAATTAACAAAATCCCATATTTATGCAGCAAATTCAGCATATGGTATATAAAGGAGGTTGGTTATTTAATTCCTTCCTTGCTCCCTTCCTTGCCCTGTTCATTTCTGAGAAGGCAGAGCCTTCTTAGCCCTGCCTTCTCAACGAAAGAGCAAACTAACTCTCCCAAAGAACAAATTGTCTTTTCACACTGCATCCTATTTGTTGAGAAACCATAGCTTTTGCTAATGCCCTTTTAAGTTGTACATAGATTATTCAGCACAGGGGTCCCCAATCCCCGATCTATGGACCGGCATCGGTCCAGGGCATGCTAGCAAGCCGTCCGCACAAACAAGCAAAACTACATCCACTGTATGCAGGCAGCACGCAAAACGACACCCCCTCCAGTCCACAGAAAAACCTTTCTCCATGGAACTGGTCTCTGAAGGTTGGGGGCTGCTGATTTAGCATAATCAGGCCAACAGTCAAGAAATGGACAATACCCCTGTCAAGGAACTGTCAAACAAGCTAATAATAAACAGCCCAGCCAAAGAACCTCTAAGACTAACACTGGCAGGGCAAGACACTAGAATTTAAACTTAGAGCAAACCCCAAACCTTACTAGCACTGATGATGTTACCTGGTTTGGGTAATGAAACATCTGTAAGAAAACAACCAAGCTCAGAGAGCACCAAGGGCCCCTCTGAATTTTTATTAGAAGATCAGATTATATAATATTTTATCTATAAAGATACTTGTTTCTGAAAAAAATGGTTTTTTTTTCAAATATCACAGTCCTATTTTTTTTCTTTCATAGATGCTACCAGATCTGAAGGCTGATAACCAGAGGCTAAAGGATGAAAATGGGGCCTTGATTAGAGTGATCAGCAAGCTTTCCAAATAGAATTTGTTTACTCTCATCAGCGAATCATGGGATTGCACATAATTAGTAACTCCAGTGGACCATAGCATGGAAGTCACTGGATGCCTGGGAAGATTTCTTGGAAACTATTGTTTTCAGATATTCTGCCAAAAGCCCTTTTATCTGGCTTTGTGTTTTTTAAACCAGGATCATATTTTCATGTGTTAAAGCAGCTGCTGAGAAGACAAAATGACTGAGAAATCTTGTTTACAGCTACTGCATATAAGGAAAGTGTTCAAGGCCTGATAAGCCTCAGATATTTAACCAGTAAGCCTTAGTTGTACATAAACATGTTTAAAAAAAGCTTTCTGCTATCACAGTTACTTTATTTTGTTGTTTCGTCACTGTTTCTGGTTTTTCCCCTTATTTTGACTTTAAAAAAAAAATATCTAAGTTTGGATTTGTGTGTTCCCTTCTAATTATTCATGTACCAGATTTTTTCTTTGTACAGTATTCTCACAGCTTTATATATACAGAGACACACATCCTTTAGAAAACTACAGTGTAACTAACTAATCTTGTATTTTTCAGTCATCCACCCCAAAATGGTTTCAAGAAACCTTTGCTTTCACAGTTGTGCAATATGCATTTATTTCTATGAAAAATGCTTTAAAAAGTCAACTGAAAATAGATTATTTGAAAAATTTTGTCTCTAGCTTCAATTGGTCACTTTTTTAAAAGAAAAGAAAAAGGACTGTAGTGCAAAACATTAGATTCTGTAACCTTCACATTAATTTTAGTAGGTACTGAGTGATGCTGTATATATTAATGTATATTGTTTGGATTTTTCAGACCCACATGATATGCTTGAATAAAAATTCTCTATTTGCAAATACAGTAAATTAGGCTGCCCCAAATTAAATAAATATATATTCATTTTTATGATTTAAAGTCTAGAAAAATGAGTTATAGAGCCACTCTTCAAAAATATGTCTAATTATAAAAAGCCTTTTCCTTCCCAATTTTCATTTGAATAGTGTTCACTTTAATAAAACTTAAATAGAACATATTCATTACATTTCACATATCTTTATTTGAGTACATCCAAACCTGCTGTGCTAGTCAAAATAAACTTCAAAGGCATTTGAAAACCCAGCCTTTTATTTTATACATGCACTGCTGTTGCCATGTGAAGAGGACCTCAGTTTATACCATCATCACGTTAGATCATTTTATACATTTTAGTGGCCTTCTAAAGAGTATTCCAATGAAGATAGCTTTTGTTAGAAAAAAAAACAGCTTTTATATGTTCTCTAAAACTATTAAATACAGCTGTCTTATTGGCCTACAGACTAATGCCTAAAAATCACTGAATAGTTCTACTGCTAAAATAAATTGTACATTGTAAAGCTTGTAGTAGCTGTTGTATTATTGATTGTATACTATATTAAATGTGAATTTGTACCCCTTCATTCTAAAAGGTCATTGTGTTCTACTGCCTACTTCTTGGGGAACTACTTCATTTTGGGGTGGAAAGAAGAAGGTTCTTCTAAGTCCCTTTTGTGGGCTGGGCAGAGGTGAGAATGGGAAGATTTTTTTTGAAGATGTTGTAACATTTTGCTCTTACTACCAAGCTCAGGATTCTTGATTCTAAGGTACAGTACGAGGATAGTTCTGGGGTATCTTGTTACAGGTTAGGTCTTTATAACTTTAAAGATGGACATGGTCTTTCATGCTCTTAAGCTAATAAACAAACCAAGCAGAGAATTGTTCCATCTGAGCATCTGCGACACACTGAGAAATGTTGTGGATTGGTTGGGCATACTGTGGATTATATTTGGTAATGTTTTGGATGCCTGTGAATGATTAAATATGTCTAATATTTTAGTGTTTTTATATATAGGTTATTTATTCTTTCAAAACTGGCTACTGTGTTGCATTGATTTTATTGGTAGTATTGAGCAGACCTTGCATCTGCATGAAACTATTTGCAAAACCCACTATTTTGCAAAAAAAAATGTATTTTGACATATACAAATAAAATGAATAAAATAATTTCAAATGTGTGAATTTTAATGAAAATACATTTGAAAGATGTGAGTTTAATATTATTTACCATTCTAATACCAGTTATTGGGGGACATTTTTTTCATTGTTTCACTTTTCGGAGATTGTATTTGCACATCCGTAAGCGTGTAGGTGAAGCGTGTATCTATGAAATCTGTTACAACTAGAGAAAGGGTTTACAGTACAGAATTTTACATAATTCTGCCTGCATGCAGAAGCTATCATGCAAAGAAGTTTCTATGTTTTCTAATGATAAAAACCGTGCAGTCCTACTTGATTAAGTTACTGAATTCTTCTGTAGTTGAATATATTAGAGGCTTTATATAGATTATTTTAATCTACACTAAGCACTAGAGGTGAGTTTCAGCTGGTTCTGACCGGTAGCGGAAATTTTGAGTAGTTCGGAGAACCGATAAATACCATCTTTGTCTGGCCCCACCCCTATCTATTCTCTGCCTCCCTAGTCCCAGCTGATCTGGAGGAAATTGAGATTTTGCAGAATCCTTCCCCTGGAGTGGGGTGGGAATGGAGATTTTACAGTATCTTTCCTCTGCCATGCCCACCAAACCATACCCACAAAACCAGTAGTAAAAAAAATTTAATCCCACCACTGCTAAGCACCCTTTCTATTCCAACATAACAATAAAGGCCGAATCTATGATTAAGTTGGATTTCTCAGTGGACATAATATTTTGTTATCTCTACTTAAATAATAAAAACATAATTTATGTAGCATTTTCCCCAAACTTAAGTGAACAGTAAACTATTCATGCAGTTAATATTTAAAAAGCTTGTATGGTATAGAAAAAAAAAGCTTCTACATTTAATAGCAATTGCATTGAATTGAATTTCATGATCATTTCAGTGGGAAAAATTGTTTTCTTAATATATCA
>JANHGD010002226.1:15037-28617 GCA_027560375.1 Imantodes cenchoa
TTTTATATCCTATGAGAGGAGCCAATCATCTCCAAGCCTTACTCCAGAGGAGCCCTTTTCCTCTGTAACTGTTTTTGCCTTCTGGCAGCTCTGCGCTTGTGCGCATTGGGAACATCTCCTGGTACAGAGATATCAATAAACTGTACTCTTCGGCCCTTGACTACCATGATATCTGGCGTGGTGTGTTCCAAATGATGATCCATCTGTATTCGAAACAGATCATCATTTGGAACGTCATCATCATCATCATCATCTTCTTCTTCATCATCTTCATCTTCATCTTCATCTTCATCTTCATCTTCATCTTCATCTTCATCTTCATCTTCATCTTCATCTTCATATTATTATTATTATTATTATTATTATTATTATTATTATTATTATTATTATTATTTGGAATAATTTTTTTCCCACACTTGTTAATAGCTGTTGAGTGAAAACTGCCGATGAATGCAACCCAAGCTCATCACTACGGCAAATGTGCCAGCTGTTGTGACTGTATTAATTTCTCCCATTTCCTTAATATTAAAACAAATTTTCCATCAGCTGCAGTTCATTGAGGATTTGGTTCATAACGCCTGGCTTTGACGCACCAAGTTTCAGACTTGTAATAGGGCCAGATTCAGACATGTTTATTTTTTTTTAAAAAAAGACATTCCTTTAGTTAGGACAGCAAGAAAAATAAGAGTCAAATCTTATTTGTCTGTCATTCCTGAAGCATGAAGTGATGATGATATCAATTTCTGAAAATCCAACTCGCCCTTAAAATGATCCCATTTTGGAAAATGTTTGCACTTGCAGGAAATTTGATTTGCTAAGAAGCCTGGAGGACAATAAGACAAAAGGAAATGAGAGAAGCAACCTAGAGGTTTTTAAGAAGAGACTGAACAGCCACGTGTCTGAAATGATATAGGGTGTGCTGCTTGAGCAGGGGGTTGGACTAGAAGACCTCCGAGGGCCCTTCCAGCTTTATTCTGATCGACCATTGACCAGTTGAGATTGTATGTTATTCCCTTATTCTACTGCGCTAAAAAGAAATTGAAGTCAATGCTTTTCTTTTTCTTTCCTCTACACTTTTTCCTCTTCCCTATTGTCCCATTATTTTCATTTTTCTTTGTATTTTATATTTCGATAAATGAATAAAATTTGCAACCAGGAAACAACTCGGATATAAAATCCCAGATTGAAGCAATGGTGAAATCCAGATTTTTTTACTACTGGTTCTGTGGGCGTGGGTTGGTGGGTGTCATGTGGCTTGGTGGGCATGGCTTGGTGGATGTGGCAGGGGAAGGATATTACAAAAACTCCATTCCCAGCCCACTCTGGGGCCAGCCAGAGGTAGTATTTGCCGGTTCTCCGAACTACTCAAAAATGTCCGCTACCGGATCTCCAGAACCTGCTGGATTTCACCCCGGATTGAAGGAATATGTTTGCATTCTGTCTTTGAATGGGCTGTTTATAGACACTGTGACAAGCTGGATTTCATGTGATCAAAGTTTTCTCTGTTGTTCAAACAATGAGTCATATTATAACCGTGTAGCATCTTTGCTATGTATTATATAAAATGACACATTTTTTGAACAATAAACATTGGAAATACACATTTATGGCTCCAATTACTTGGTGGGTTGAAGACCTGATCACAGTTATGACTTATGAACCAGTTGTTTACAGATGTAGATGATATACAGATGATTGCAGTGAAATATGTTCATCCTTGACTGAAATTGTTGGATGTAGAATAATTAATCATCTTTTTAAATGAAGGATTTGGTAATATACATTCTAACGAATTTAAAAAACATGGCGACATATGTCGTTCTAGGTTTCTTTTATTTTTGTTCTGTATTTCTGTAATAAAAGGATAGGCACACTTAAAAAAAAATGAGTACAGTAAGTCCTCTACCTATGACCACAATTGAGCCAAACATTTGTGTTGTTAAGGGAGACATTTGTTAAGCGAGTTTTGTCCCATTTTACAACTTTTCTTGCCACGGTTGTTAAGTGACTCACTGCAGTTGTTAAATTAGCAACACTGTTGTTAAGTGAACCTGGATTCCTCATTGCCGGAAGGTCACAAAAGAGGATCACATGACCTCTCATGGGATACCGCAACCGTCATAAATATGAATCCAGCATCCAAATGTAAAGAGCATGAGCTGAAATGGTCATAAGTGTGAAAAATGGTTATAAGTCACTTTTCTTCAGGGCTGTTGTAAGTTTGAGCGGCCACTAAATGAACCGTTGCATTTTTAGTTCGAAGAAGGATAGCATGTAGAGTTGGGATAAACTAGATTTTAGCTAGATTTCCTTTCGATTGCTTTGATCTCTTGCCTTTAATGTCTGTTTTTCATTACAATTTCTCTTCCTTTTGTGTCTCCTGAATAACATTATTGACTCAAAAAGAACAATAGCTACCTATTTTAGGTAATTGTCTTATCCTGTTCTGGGCTTCCTTATTACAGCTTTTGTGCGTTTCTTCATTCAACATAGGGGAAACCATACCACCTTGTTTTTTGGGGAACGAAACAATAACACCCCAAGCTGGCAGTTGGCAATGAATAGATCCATGATGGCGAACCTATGGCACGCATGGCCAAAGTGGTATGCGGAGCCATCTCACCTGGCACGCATGGCATTGGCCGTTCCTCTTCCGGGTTTCTGGCGCGCATGTGCTCGCAACGATCAGCTGGTCTTTGTGTGTGTGTGGCAGTGTCCAAAACTGGAAGAGCTGGTCTTCCGTTTTTGGCTAGCTAATCGGCGCATGCGCATGCATTGCAGTAACTGGAAGACTTGCCAGCCAGCGCGCGTGCCCCCTGAGCAACTCCTCTCCTCTAGATTAATTGTTCTAACTGTCAGGAAATTTCTCCTTAGTTCTCAGCTGCTTCTCTCCTTGTTTAGTTTCCACCCATTGCTTCTTGTCCTACCCTCAGGTGCTTTGGAGAATAGCCTGACTTTTAGGGTGGTATCAGACCTTCCTAACCCAAATAAAGAAAATATTGTATAATAAACAGCAATAGCAGTTAGACATATATACTTAAGACTTATATACTGCTCCATAGTGCTTTATAGCATACTCTGAGCAGTTTAAAAAATTAGCATATTGCCCCCAACAATCTAAGTCCTCATTTGGACTTTGGAAGGATGGAAGGCTAGTCAACCTCGAGTCCTGTCAGGATCGAACTCCAGACCGTGGGCAGAGTTAGCCTGCAATATTGCATTCTAACCACTGGTCTATTCTATTGTCCTATAGAGCATGTGCCCGCCGCTTGTGCAAATAGAGTGTGTGTGCATGTGTTCGGCCACTGTTCATGAACTTGAGTATGCATGCGCGCACATGTATGCTTGCCTACCATTGATGCAGTCTGGTTGCAAACAGCTCAGAGCTGACTATTGGACCGCAGCCCAGAGGCTGGGGACCCCTGGTTTAAGGCACGAAACTAGAAAGCAGGGGACTGAATTCTAGTCCCATCTTAGCCACAAAAGCTAGTTGGGTGACCTTGGCCCCATCAGACTTTCAGCCCAACTCACCGCACAGGTCTGTTGTGGTGGAGAAAATAGGAGAAGGAAGGCGTGTTGGAGATGGTTGCTGCCTTGAGTTATTCATAAAAATAATAAAAGACGGGATACAAATTAAACAAATAAATAGAAATAGCTAACATGTCCAATCAAAGCTAGTCACAGTTACTGGCTCAGCAATTAATCAGCAGAATTATCTTTAAAGTGGCCTACATAATAGGACAATTCATTTATATTATTAAATATTTCTTCCAAATCATTTAGGAGAGTATAAAAATGGCATTGGGCATTAAAGCATTGCAATCTGAAAATAAGCCAAAATGTCACATTTTCCTTTGCAATATTCACTGCATTCTTGGCTTTGATCATTTGACTTCATTTTTTTTTCTGACTTTGATGTAGTGGTACTCTAATGTGGAAAAACTGGGTAACAATTGGTGATGCTACTGATGGTAGTGTGTGCTTTTTCAGCACGCAATCTACCAGACTGGTAGCAGCTTTTGCCCTGGGATCATAGCCAGGATCTCCACAATGATTAACAGTCAATGATCTGAGGGGCAGGGCAACTATTTCCCTTTCCAAGGCCACAGCTGACTAAGCAAAAAGTCTATGCTGATTGGAATGAAAATTTCTGAGAGCAATATAATGAAAGGATTAACAAGAAAGAATCACAGGTATAGGAGGGGAAATAGTTCTCCTAACCACAGATTTCCTCTGCATTTATAACATTTTGCTCATTCGGCTTGCATTTAGGGCAGGAAGTCAGACAGAAAGCAGCTAAAAAATTCATTGGCAATTGGGCCACATTTTCCTCTCCCAAATAAGACAATTTGACATAAGGAATGCCAGAGGGGTTTATTTCAGAAATAGCTATAGCCAAACCTCACTTATTTTTGCAAAAATCTAAGACACGAGATATTGATGCTGATTGTCAGAGTTGGATTTTATTCACAAATTATTATTGAGCCAACTGATACTCAACAAGCATACACTAGCCAAAAAAAAAAAAAAAAAGTTGAATACTAATTTGCTACAGAACTGCTCCATTTAGAGGTAACGTTAACTATGGCTTCCTTTGGCAGAGAGTATATTTCAGCTTAGAATTGTTGCATCTATAAATAAACACAATATATGTGGGTCTTGCAAACCCACAACTGCCTCCTGAACCCACTGCACAGGTTCAGACAATAGGGACTGGGAAACAGAATTCTATGGGATTAAGAAAAAAGAGAAGGAAGAAACCAGAGAAACCATGTGTTCTGAGAAACCAGCTGGAGCTTCTGATTTCATGGGATATAAACTAAAAAGGTGCTTGATAGTCCCCTGTGGGTATTGCTTCTGACTGAGCAAATAGAGGCTGCTTCAGGAAATAAAAGGCAGTCTATCTCCAGTAGCAAACTCACTGAGCATGCTAAAAGGAATCCAAGAGCAATAAAAGATTAAAAAATAACCACCTCTTAAACTTAATACAGAGGAAATGATTTGCTGTCTATAACATAAGCCATAAAAAGACAGCTTTGATCAATAAATGAGTTTGATTTACATTAGCTTTGTACAATTGGACAAAATCCAACTACCAAAGCCACGCTTGCTCTTAAAATCTGTGTATTAGAAACTGGGGTTTGAAAAGGAAAAAAAGCCTAATATAATAGATCAAAGTCTGACATCAAATGTTTTGTTTTGCCCACTAAGTCCATCTGGAGTTATCCAACTCATTTCTAACTCATGCAGGGCTCAGAGATCATCCTCTTGGGTGCACTTAACTGCCATTATATCTCTTGAAAATGTTGACAAAAAGAAGAAAAGTATGTTCAGTGTTGGCTTAATCTTTAGTTGAACAGTCATCAAGGAATGGATAATGTACACCAAGGATTGTCTGACAGTCATACATGGGAAGAAAAGTATCTTGCAACATGCTAGATCCAGCGTGTGTACACACATAAGTTAAATACCCATTGTTTCCCATTGTCACAAAACATGTAAAAACCGAAGCCCCATATAAACATTGCTAAGTATTATGCAGGTACAAAAATGGATCTGAATATATAAATATAGAAAAACCAGGGAATCCTTTCTTTAACAGATCAAAGCCATTTGGCAAACTGAATTGTGCAAATGAAAAATTTTCAAGCTTGGCTAGCTATGCTCGGCATCTAAAGTATATGCTCGCTGCTGGCCATGACCTTACTACCAGAAGTAGATTCTTATCTGTGATATCACACTGATTTACAGAAGCACTGTGAATACCTCCAAAAGAGTTGTGTAAATGAAGCAAAAAAAAAAGAGAGGAATCCCTGCTGTGTGAAATTCAGGCAATAATTTCCAGGCAGGTAGTTGCGTTAGCCCTTTGCAGCAAATGCAGCAAATTCTTTTACCGCATCTTAAAGAAGTTTATGATTATATAAGCTTTTTGTATGTTATTAAAAATTGACTACTTCATCAGACGTGCATAGTTGTTCTCTTCAAAACTGTGGGAGCAGCAGGATCAAACATGTACCAAGATCCTAATATAATTGTCATCTTCTGAATCAATGATGGTGATGTCATAGGTAGACATTCCTAGGCACCTTTCAAAGCCACAGACCTCCATAGAACCTCTGTGCCTCCCTAACATTTTTTCCTGCTGCTGCATCCTTGGTCACTATTTGTTTGCTCTCTTTCTTTCTTTAGGAAACCAAACAGCATTGAAGACTGAGCAGAAATCTTTATTTCTCTTGGATTCGGCACAGATTTGAGTTAGAGAAAGGACAAGAGAACAGCTAATGAGGAATGAATCCATTCCAATAGATGGGCACAGATCCTTTGTTTCATTTACAGTTACTTAGGTTTCTGTGTGCCCACACGCAATTATCAAATGATTAAAATATGCAACCATTAAATTGGCATAGGACAAAATCTCTATAGTCTTCCATTAAATTAGGGAATCATGCACAATATTTCAAATACAAAAATGCATCTCTTGGTGTAAAAGATATTTTAGGAAACAACCATTTCAAAACTTAATGAAAGTCTGTTTAGCCTCAAAATACTGAAATATTTAGCTGGTCTGCATGGAAAGGAATTGATACAGGACTTGAAACTTTTGCCAACCTTGGTCATTTTGTAAAATTAGTGCTGGGATTCTATGGGATCCTATATATAACTTCAACAAAGCTTGCACAATCATTTTGTGGTTAATTATGGTAATCTGTTCTAGTTCTGACAGAGAAATACTTATTGAAATATGTGTGGCAAAAGTCAAATGAATAATGAGAAGCAGACCACAAAATAAAACACCATCAAACAGGGGAAAAAATGCACAAGTGGTAGCATGATCAAATTTTGGTAAAATCATGTGGGGAGTAATTATAGTGTCTCCATTCGTAATTCCATGTAGTTATAGTTACTCAAGGTTTTCATTTAAGTACATTGTTTTTAAGAAAATGTTATAGTTCAGTTACAAAAATTAAAATTAGCCTTCCATGAAACTTAGCAAGATCATTCTGATGCAAATTAAAATTGCTTTAATTTTATTGGTGATGCACCCATTTTTGTTAAGCGCATTTCTTAATTAAATATAGATCCTGACCTACCACATGAAGACTTCCATTATGCCTGCATTTATAAGTTAACACTGTTCCACAAGGCATTAGTAGACATTAGACAACATATGCCCACAGATAGCTCCACAACTCTGTCCTTCTAGTTTGTTTTTTAAAGTTAATTTTAATATTTTTAAAGCTACCTGGAAATCTGGCATTTTGCGAAGAAAATAACCTTTAACATTTTATTTGTAAGAGTGCTTCTGTTCTCCAAACAGATCAAGAATATAAAAGAACAGAAAGAAAAACAATATGTTTTTTTATTCCAGCAATTGCTCGAAAATATGGCTAGAAAGCCTGGCAAAGAGCAACTTTACCAGTTTGTCTTCCAGAAAATAGGCATTTTATCATTGGCCAAGTCCTATACCATGTATAGAGTATTAGGTAAGCATCTCAGAAATTGAATAAATAAGAAAACAAGGAACAAACCAAAGAAGTATCTGAAGATGGATGCTACTTTCTCGAAGATTACAATTTTTAGTGTTTTAAAGGCTTTAACTTTAATATATTAAAATTGAACTTTGTGTTATTGTTTGATTGTGTTTGAGTTTTGGGTTTTTAGCTTCGTGAGCTGCCTAGAGTCACATATGCAAAATGGGTAGCTATACAAATTCAGTCAATCAATTAATCACTCAATCCATCCATCTATCCATCAATCAATGCTTTGTATTAAGCTAAACAGTAACGTGACTTCTTCCCAAGCAATCTTTTTCAGGGAAGCCCTTTAGAAATGGCATTCAAAAAGTATGTTTCCAACTAAGAGAAATATAAGTATAAGCAATACTGGCCTATGGAGACTGGAAAAATTAAACATGATATAAAGAAAGAAAGGGAAAGAGAGAAAAAGAAAAGATAAAGAGAATGAAATAAGAAAAGGCTACAGCATTTATTTTTCAGTAAAAGAGGACAATAAAGGGACATGGGTATCGACCTATAAATTAGTGTATTAATGTGGTAGAAGTAGACATGGAGGTTTTCAGAACTTTGTGAAATATTTCGGAGCTTTGTGAAACCAATGAAACTGGTAAGAATTTCAGAATCGATATTGGAAAGTATTTCTTTTCACAATTTACTATTTCACAATTTACTATTATAACATTTAGTAATATAGGATAACTTTTCAAATTTTGATATATTATAGCTCTAATCATATGTCTATAAATTATCCAAGGATAATGCAAAGAAAATTATGAATTTGGTGGTCTGCGGAATTTAAAATTATGACCTTGGTGGTAGGGGGGGTTCAGCGCGCAGCACCCTATCAGTGTGATGCGTGCGCAGCCCGACACTGTGGGCGGGCATGCGCCCCCCGCGTGAGCTTTCGGCTTACTTTTGGGCGAGACAACGCTCGTCCAAACGAGATTTCGGCTTACTTTTGAGACGACGCGTGCGAGTGCGAGATTTCAGTGATTTTTTTTTTTGCTTTCGCGCATGCGTGAAAGCAAAAATAAGCCGAAATCTCGTTTGGGTGAGCGCAACGTCCCAGTGGCAACGGCAACGGAACCATTGCCCAATTTTGCAGGCGCTACCGGGGCAGCAGCGTGGGCCGCAGCGGTAGCAACCCACCACTGCTTGGTGGTCCCTGAGGTCCAAAAGGTTGTGGTCCCCTGGACTAGAAGACCTCCAAGGTACCTTCCAACTCTGTTATTTTGTTACAGAGAAGAGGAAAAAAATGGCCCACTGGAATCAGTTAAGAGACAAAAGGTTCCCATTAATTGGTTTTTAAGCAGGAATGATGGAACAAGCTGTATTTCTTTTGGAATGGCTGTTTGCAGAATTTAGTCATTCTGATATTCTGCCCTACATTTCAGTTAATAAGCATGAAACATCAAGAAATTATCATAGGAACCAGGTCCATTTTTCAGCTTTCAGTTGCTTCAGGTTCTTTCCTTTTTATGATAAGAGAAAGTGTAATTTCCTGATGTGCTATGTAACCCAGATGGCCTGAAAATCTATTTTCTGTCATAAGTATTTCTTATATATAGCTTTATATAGGCCAGAAAGTTTATTTTTTCAATCTTCTTTTCAGTCTATTCTAAAAAGCTGACTTACCTCTACTTCATCCTGCCAAGCCATAATGAATACATGAAGCATCCAGATATGTTATTTGTAGAAGTGCCCACAGCTGAAGCAACTTTGGAAAGTTAGGTTTTAAAGGCATGAATGTTCTGTTTGCTAAAATATCTACAAGTTGGGATGTAATAATCTGAATTTGTTCTGACTTTTCCTTGCCTGAGCTTCACAAATAGTAATAATTTTATCACAGTATAAATCAGTTTGAAAATTACTATGAAAAGTGTTTTAATAACTTTGCTTAAATACCTTGTGTATACCATAAAAATGAACAAATAGCAAGCTGAACAGCTTCAAAAGGAAGAAGTAGGAGGATACATGAACAGCAAAACAAAAAGTTATTAAAATCTGATTAACACTGTCAAAATAAAGCAAGAGTTGTATTAATTTATTATTATTTACAGTGTAAATGTAATAGAGGGGGTTGGTTGCCCTTAAAAGTAGCAGTTGTGTACCCCCCTCCCCTACTAGGATCTAAAAAATACTGAATAATTAAATACCGTTTTAGGAGGAAAGAGTTTCGAAACTATAATGAATTTCAGTTCCAGACACAATTAGAACTGATTTTCTAAATTAATATTCCCCTGTGTTCAGATCTGCTGTTGGGGCCAATGCAAATTCAATGTCCAGATAATAGGTTTTTATTGAAATAAAATCAGGGTATATCTCGCTTACTAAGTAGAAGCTTTTGATACTATTAACCATGATATCTTGGTACTTATGTACCGAGACTGGGACTCAGAGTATATTGATGGCCCCACTACTTGGCTTTATTATTAGTCAATTGATCATCATGGCTGTTGTTTGTAGTTATTTATTTTGTGGATGTTTTTATTGTTTCAATGTAATGTTTTCAATGTTTATAATTTTAGAATTGTAAGCCTCCCAGAGTTGAGTGACTACAGAAACTTTCTGTGGGTGTCAGAGGTGGGTTCCTGCTGGTTTTCCTACTGAAAAACATGCAATTCCGGTGCAGCCCTGAATCAGCAGCGAAAGTAAATAGAACCCACTCCTAGTGGGTGTATATACATACACACAGACACACGTTCATTGTAAGTCACATAGATGATATTTTTTCCGATTCTCTGGCTATTTTGATAGGGAGTACCATATAGTTCCTTCTCCCCAATGCCATTTAATGCTTAATACAGTAGATTAATATAAACACTGTTACAGGGATGTCGTTATTTTTCTGAAGACATGCAATTCTATTTTTGCACTGCTTCTGAATCAAGAGACACATTGCATATCCCAGATCAGTGCTGCTGGAATAGACACCATAAACTGAGTTTGCATCCTGGAAAAAAGGACATATAGTGAATACATGTTTTTAGGCACGTAACGTAAGTGGGAAACATGAGAAAGAGGATAGAACATGTACACATTCGTTATCAGCAAAAATAAGCCACTTCTTAAATGAGCAATCAGGAAGAGGTTCAAAGAAGTTCTACTGAACACAGAGATAAATTGGGTACTGAATAAACATATCCTTTTACTAAGATTTGTTTGCAAAGATTTCCTTATCTCTTTCAATCAATTTGATTAAAGAAGATTCTGAGAATCTTCCATTTTGGTTGTAAGCAGCTATGAAGAATTAGACAATAAGCAGTTTCTATTCTGAATGGGATTGTACTCACCATAAAAAAGCAGCTGCATAGCTTGCTCTCAGAAATATGAATGTTGCAGTGATGAAAAGTGCATTTTAGTTCTTTTAATACACCAGTTGCAGACTTTCCTGGACTCTTAACAGTTTGATAACATACGTTTTTGAAATGTTAATATACTTTATATCATTGGCTCTCAACCTTTTGGGCACTAGGGACCGGTTCCATGGAGAAAGGTTTTTCCGTGGACTTGAGGGGGCATGGTTTTGCATGCTGCCTGCATCTCGTGGATGGGGCTTCACTTGTTTGCATGGACTGGTTGCTGGTATGCTGCGGACCGGGGGTTGGGGACCTCTGCTTTATATGGAGATGTTTTACGTGGTCTATGAAGTATGCAAAGGAGAAATGCTAGGACTGTTTTATATGCAAGCAAATAATTCTACTTTTGCATAAACTGTACTGGATGACAATTTGCTACCAGGCTAGAGCAAAGACTGAAAAGATACAATACCTGTATGTTAGATAAAATTCTTATTTCATATGGAACCATGATCCTCATTAGAGATCCACTTAGCAGCCCTACATCCAGAAGATGCTCATTTGACATTAACGAGGAAGAGGCCTTTTTGGTCCATGCTATTTCTCATTCATCATAGCACTTGTGTACTATATATGTTGATGGTGCAAAAATATTATGCGTATTTTACTCCTGTACTTAAATGTCATTGAAATGAAGTTTAATTTTGCATACCACCTGTATATGTCCTATAGTATAACCATAGTACACAAATGTTTTGAAAAAATCAGTGGGAAAACTAATAAAATTATGAAATGATTTAAGGTGGGACAACTTTTCCATAAAATCAGCACCAAGATAGACATTTGCAAAAGAAAGAGAGCCACTATGGATTTTTCACTAGAGACTGCTAAAACTTAGTATGAGCTCTGTCAGCTCTAAGTCATTATGATGTGTGTGTGTGTATATGTGTGTGTGTGTGTGTGTGGTGTTTAGGGAGAGGTAGCACCTCTGCTAGGGGCATGTCATGTCCTTTTACGGCAGTTCATTTTAGGGCAGCTTTTAGGGCAGCTTGTTCACCTCTGGTCCCCACCTGTCACCCAGCTCTCACCTGTGGTTCCTAGTAGCTGTAGCATGCACAGCGGCCACACCCCAGGCAATAGCTTCGACAGGCTGGCCAAACCAGGTTGAGAGTAGCCGATGGGACATTGACCTTCGGTGAGATAGGGACTTGTCTATCCTGTGCATGTGAAGACAGATTGTGCATACAGGAACAATAATAATAACTTTTATAATTAAGTTTCTTAGGAAGACTGGAACTTTTTCCCCTTCACTTTCTCTGCTGTAAAGTCAATTTGTGAACCATGGGGGGTTGGCCAACAACGAGAATTGCAGCCCTGGCTGTGAGATTGAAGACATACACATTTGCCAACAGAGAGAGTGTGTTATTAGAATAAAGAATATGATTAATTAGTCATTTATTTTGAGTGATTTTCCCTGTTCCCTTCTCCACTGGTGTTGCTGTTGCCTGCTGTGGCCACTGACTATATACATTGCATTGTGCATACCAAATAGAGGTGGAAAAATACACATTTTGTTTAAAAGTGGTATTCAACAACCCAGAATTCAACAAGGCTGCAGGTAAAAGCCTCAAAAGTTCCATTAGCCCACTTCAAAGAAAACAGCTATCGTGGAAAAGTCTCTTTCTTATTAATCTGATGGCTGACAATGCCGTATATCCCAATGTTGAGAATACCTGAGAAGTGATAACAGAGAAGTGATAAGGCAAAACTGTAGCTCACAAAGGCTTCTGCCTTTTCACAAACGTTGTTGATCAGAAAAGGTGGTATCAGACTCTAAACTCTCAAAGAAAAAGAAAAAAAAACCTGATAAAACTAGTTTTGTTTTGGTTTTAAATAAGGTTTGCGGACATTCGCTCTTTTATTTTGTTGTCTTATTTAATGAAACTCAAACTGATTCAGCCCAAATTTGATTCTGGAAAAACAGAGAGATTGAAAGAAACCGAATTCTACAGAGTTTGATTGTTCTCACAAAAGTTTAACGACTCTCCTAACTCAAATGTGAGGGTTTATGTGTCACAGTAATCAGTGCAGGAGATAGACGGTCAAAGAAATCAACGTTTTTATGGTGCTCGTATACCCAAAACGCTTTGTCAACACAACTGAGATGTGTGTATGCCAAGACAGTGCTCATGATTGCCATCATTTCTAGACAAAAGTCAACCCTTTTTTTTTGCCACATTGACAAATTCTACAAATTCCAGAGTGGCCACTAAATAGAAGCAATCAAATGACCAATCTGTCTGATGTCTTCTTTTTGCACCGGCTAATTACTCTTCTGCATTGCCATTTAAGCCTTGGGAAATTTGAGACATTTCACTCCGTTACAGACAATAGTGCTAATCTTGCTTCATCTGAGGGGCATGAGCTGATAAGTTAATGAACTCATCATGCGTTGCAGGAAAAAAAACCACAGCATATATAAATGACGATTGTTTATTTTGTCAGAATGGTGGCTAGGCAGCTGCTACTTCAAGGAGACAATAGCTTGATGAGCGGCCAGAATTAGAGCTAAGGGCACTTTTGGAGACTTCAAAATGTAAGCGTTGTCAACAAGATTTTATCTTTATTGTGCATAATGATAAAAGTTGCATTTGTGGGTCTCCCTTTCATCAACTGCTAAGCATGGAGAAAGTGATGATGATGATGATGATGAGGAGGAGGAGGAGGAGGAGGAGAAGGAAGAGGAGGAGGAGGAAGAGGAGGA
>JANHGD010002226.1:83447-100512 GCA_027560375.1 Imantodes cenchoa
AATTCAATTCAATTCTATTCTATTCTATTCTATTCTATTCTATTCTATTCTATTCTATTCTATTCTATTCTATTCTAATGGAGACTCACAACTTCTGAAGGCAAGCTGTCCCATTGTTTGATTGATTTCTTCTTAGTTCTAGATTGCTTCCTTCTTCAGTTAGTTTTCATTCATTGTTTCTTCATCCTGATTCGTATTCATATTCTTAAAGTGACATACGAACAAAGCTCTTGGAATGTATTGATATATAAAGCTAATGTAACTTTTAAGGTTTCCATGTTCAGTGTATTTTTAAGCTAATTGCTCTCTCAAAGTAGAACTCTCAGTAAGCATTTAATAGCCAACATCAACATTTATCGCCTGACAATATTTGATTGCTTATTACATATTTATTAGTCATGACAGATGGTGGCCAACAGGATTTGTTGACATATGCAACCTTTCTGAACTGGTCTATTGTCATGTGATGATATTTGAGAATTGTTTCAGATAGGTATAAAAGTTAGACGAGTAATTGGGGCCTAGATACGCAATAGTTAATTACATACCGTACTTTTTTTTAAGGGAAACAGTGTATTAAATTGGTGATAACTCTCCAGATGTCCACATTTAAAATGTTGAGAGAAGCATTAATCTCAGTGCAAGGAATTTCATTGTTGGATCCAGGATGGCCATTAAAATATCTTAACAAAGAGAAACCGATGAAAGAAAAGGATGGTATTGTGGAGTGACTTTTTAATATAACTAAATCCACCCCCAATATAAAACCATAACTACAAAATATACTGTAGTGTTGAATGTGAAATTAGTCCAAACTGGAATTCTTATTCACATTTTGTCTCATGCATGTACCCAATTTTCTCCCTCATTCATAATCAAACATATGCATTTGTGGTATTGGCTTTTTAATTTGTGCCAAGAGAACGTTTGGAATATAAAAATATGGAGAAGTGCTAGATTACAAGAAAGAGCTCCTAATAGCTCAGAAAGGGCCGAGGTGGCGCAGCAGTTAGAGTGCAGTACTTCAGGCTACTTTAGCTGACTGTGATCCGCAGTTCAGCTGTTCAAATCTCACCGGCTCAGGGTTGACTTAGCCTTCCATCCTTCCGAGGTAGGTAAAATGAGGACCCAGATTGTTGGGGCAATGTAAATATATACATTGCTTAATAGAGTAAACTGCTTAGAGAGTGCTTGCACTTTAAGGCGGTATATAAGTCTCATAAATAAATAAATAATAAACAAACAAATTATAGTTTTCCCTTAGTTCCAATGGCTGCGTGAGGATAGAAGAGGGAATCAGCTGGAGAAGCTGTATGAAAATGAAAGCAACAAGCATCGTTTGTTTAATCTTGTAACTCTTATTAGGCTAAACTGAATAGCATAGTCACATGGAAGCCTTCCTATTTCCGCTGTTAACTGCTAGGAGCAGTTTTGTGTGTGGACTCTCTGAATGCACCCTCTTGATCCTGGCTCTCAATGGCCATTCCTAACAGTCCCCTTGAAAGGGGTTTAATTTGTGAGCCCCCATCTCAACCCTGAGTTACAATGTCAAATCTAAAGAAAAAAACAGCATCATTATGAAAGTAAAATAAAGCTGCCAAATACAATATGCCAGCATAGCTACAAAGATGAGGAAGCACTGAATGTGGTGCTTTTAATGTCTTGAAAGAGTACCAATTATTTACATGAGGCTAATAAAAGTACTAAAAACACAGGAATGAAGCTCTAGCTCTCTTAGAAGGCTACATCTGAAATCCTGTTATTTCCAACTTTCAAATAATTGTATCCACATACAGATTTATCTCCCTTCATATCAAATGATATAACCTAAATATTAAATATTCCAGCCCTATTAAATGTAATCCCTGAACATTTTATGTGCAGACAGTTCATGTCAAAACACTATATTCTCCCATGTAGTATTCTCCCACAAGCACTGCTTATTTGATACAATTTTAAAAGCCAGTTAAAACCCTATTAGATTGTAAAGAACACCATAGTCATAAATTGCTTAGAAAACTGTCCTATCCCTTCAGGAACTCTTTATTCTTGAGATCAGTGCTGAAGGTCAAAACCAATTTTTTCCCCCTCCACTGAATCCAGTTTTCTCATCAGTTCCATAAAGAAAACTTTGTTCATGAAATGTTACTTGCTATCAGCTAAAAACTGTCTTCAGTTCTGACTTGGGAAAATTACTGTATGAAAATTGAGAAATTCTAGATTTTACACTGTTTAACCTATGGCAGGTTATAAAGACAGAAGTGTGTGTGTGTGTGTGTGTGTGCATGCGTCCACATATGGACTATGCAGCAGTTTTAACTCAAAGGAAAACAGATGTTTCAGAAAGGATTGGGTACAGACATAGCATCTGTCTGCAATTCTTTAAATCAAACATATCTTTCTTCAAGATTACAAGGTGGCTTTGGACGGTAGTTATGCGAACTGGGGAAAATGTGCAATTATTTTAAGGCCTTGCAGACAAGTATTACTTTTACATCCATGCTCTCTGAAATGCCCTTTGCCTTGAAATCTGAACTGCTGCACAGCCCTAATAAACACACATGATGAAAACACATAGCACTGTGCTTCTTTATATCCAATGCTAATTTAAGAGAAAAGCAATGCCCCTAATACATTTGCAATCTTTAATATACTGTACTTAACAAGGAAAAGATTAAAGGGGGATAAGTTAACTACATTCACGTTTCAGAATGATGATGGTCATTTAAAATAATGGAATTGATCTGTGCTGTCTTGCCCCATAGGACAGACTAGTGGAAATTGCAGGTAACAAGAATTATGTTAAAGTATACGTGTATCAGGAGAATACAGGAGAAGTTATCCCTCAGGAAACAGACAGATTGGAAGCTGCTGCGGCTGCTGTCTTCTATTAATCACATTTAAACCAAAAACATTCATTTATCACAAATCCAGGACTTTCAGATCCTATATAGAACTAGGAATAAAAATAGATTGCCCCCAAGCTTCCTTTTAACACCCTGATCCAAATTTCCTCTCAAAAGGACTTTTGAAATATGGTCAAAGATGCTACTATTTTTTTTAAATAACTATTTTCCAATTAGAGAAACCAGATGGCAATGAAATATTTCAAATTTCACTTCCAGTTCTGTTGAAAATCTTGGTAATAGAATAGCAACCAAAGCACCTGCTACATTTAATGGATACTTATAACACATTTGGATCTATAGCTGTGGTAACTTTTAAAGCCGTTCTTAAAAACTTTTATCATACTTTTGACATTTCTTTTAAAAAGTGAACATTGTTTTTGTTTCTTATCATAGTAGTAATGGTTACTATAACTCCAAATGTTTCCACTTATGTCTCATATATTCAGAGAAGTATACATGTAGTCCTCACTTAACAACCATTTCAACAATGTTCAGTGACTGTTTAAAGTTATGGAGGTGCTGAACAAATTGGACTTACACTGAGTCCCTGAAATTATGGCCACTGCAGTATCCCTATTGTACAACTTTGCCCTTTTGGCTCCCCTGCACAATGGCACCCCTAATCCTGGGCCTTTAGCAGTCTCAGCTGTTTATCCCTGCCTCTGGGCCTCTACTATAGTCCCAAAATTGCTACTGCCAATGAATGCTATCTCAAATCTATGGTGCAGCCAGCCACGCTAGCACCACAGATCAAGCTCCAGCCGCCCCTACTGCCCTAAATCCTGGACCCTCTAATTCCCATGTAAAGATTGGGGAGAATTCAAGAGCTTTCTCAATATTGATAAGGCAAAAACAGTATCCAATAACCGTCTTGTGAAATAATTCAATCTTCTTCATTCAAAGCATAATCAAGAGTATGTTATTAGTTCTCAACAAGATTATTTGAGGCTGGGGTCAAGTAATAATGTGAGAGTATACAGATATTACGTATAATCAGAACTTCAGCTCTCCCCCCTTTTGAGGGGGGGATTATGCCATCAAAGAAATGTACTGAATTGTTTTATAACCTAATTGGTTAGCCATTCTGAAAGTAACAGAAACAGCTAGCATACTAGAGTACCTAACTTGAAAGATACTTGCTACTGAGAATTATTCAAGCATTATAATTAAAACTTAGCTTCCACCTCTCACAGGTGGAAAAGGATACTAGGTAGACAGTTCCCGCTCCTCTTCCGGTTTAGCATCTTGAATCATCAGGAAATCTGCATCTCTTCATCAGTTTGTGATTCCTTATATATCTATACTTGCTTTCTAGTCATTTTCTCTGTCTCCTTTTCTCTGATCTCAACTACCTTTTGCCAGCTACTTCATACATGTCAAATTCATCTCCCCGCCCCAAACAAGTATGTGTGTGAGTAAAAGAAAAATCTCATTTGGTTAAGGTATCAGCTACAAAAACAGTGAGATCATGAGATAGGATGGCAGACAACTTCTACCTTTGCAATTCTCCCACATGGACAGTACATTATTTCAAGCTAAACTCAACAATATGTCTCCGAACGTTTTTTGATCTTGCAAAGCCTCTTTCATATGTACAAAATATGAAAGAACCATATGTGTGTCTGTGCATGGTGTAATTGGTTCCCCACTTAGAAATATAACAGACACGACAGAGAGACAGCAAAGATTCTTTATGGTCCAAAGGAAGTTGAAAAATGTGATGCAGGCAACATCTTTTATCAAATATATTTTCCAGTATATGTACTTCCCAAGTTTAAGTTCTTATTGTAATTGTGTAAACTTCCCTGTTTGCAAGGTAGCACCCTTTTTTTTTAAATGTTATTTTTTTTCAATATTTTATGCTTTGTACATAATGGTGCTTGTATATATCCCATTATCTTACTTAAAGAACAATAAAATGATAAAGCAAATAGTAAAACTGAAGAACAGGAGAGATACTCTCTTACATAAAACATCTATGTGGCACATGTTCTAACAAGTATTTTCTAAAACATGGTAATTTGAGACTTCAGCATGATTTATTATTTTGCCTATTTTAAAATCTGCAAGTCACTTATAGTTGTTTTATTCCGAAAAAATTTATATTTAGAAAAATATTTTCACCACTCCCTACTTCAGAGAAAGGAAATTGGTAACAGCAAACCAAAGTTCTTATGTTGCCAAGTTTCTAACTTGTCAAATGATTTGGATGAGCTTTAAAAGGGACAGGCTAGAACTAGTTATGAGGCTACAAGGTCACACACACACACAAATTCGTGCTCCCACATGCTTTAGCAGCAGATAAATTGCTATATATTATTTAAAAGGCCGCTACCAAACGAATTCTAAACTGTGTTTCATATCTAAAGAAGCTAGCAAGTAAAACGTTACAGAAATTGCAACTAAATATTAATTCAATGTGAAGGCCTAAGAGGCAAAGTAATATTTTAAATGAAGGGAAACCAAGCACATTTACTAAGCACTTCTTTATACTCCTCCAACCGCCAAGCCACCTATGAGCATTAGAAACTGTTACTGTCTGGGGAACACTTAAAAATAAATTAGCAGTGAAAGTCATTAGAAGGGTAATAATGCCAAGGAACTCAAGTCACAGAGGCAGAAAGTGAACAAAGTAATTGTAATTGTTGGCAATAGGATAAAATGACAGATTTATCAGGCAACCCATTTTCTCTTCTGAGTGCAGTGCAAAGCAGCAAGCCACACTGTTTCTGCTGAGGCAGCGGAGGTGGTTTGTGCAGGCTTTAGCCAGCAATTTTACTGTATTGAAGAGCACACAGAGCTGTCCTGTCACCCACCCACACTGCCTTGTTCAACTTACTCCCAGTTGAACTGCGACTGCAACTACCAGAATTTCCTGCTAGCAATGAGTCGATGCCCCAACATAGAGTATCTGGAGTCAATCAAGTCAGAGAAGCCTCCAGCAGAACATAAGAAAAGCATCCTTGTTAAAGTTAATGGCTAACTATAGACTACTGAAGGAGCAGATTCTGTGCCATGTCTAGCTACAATCAGGAAAATCTAGGGGTTCCAGCAGTTCTGCGCAGCAGAAATTTGCATGGTGTTAAAAACAGGCTTTCCCATTTTGCAATGTGGTGGAAAACTCAAAACTAACAGATTACAGTGAATCACTGATCTCTTGTAGCAGACTAGCCAAAAACAAGGGCTCAATCTCATTCAGAACGCTAATCAAAAGCATTTTGAGCATACATATACTGTATGTCAGTGAAAAACTCCACTGGGAAAGAATTAGTTTGGAACTGGTAAGTCAATGCAAGGGAAACATGGTATTATTTATGGTATGAGAACACAAGAGACACATTCCTTAAATGGTAACATAGTAATTTTGAAATGTAAGTTATACAAAGGCTCTAATTGTTCTAACATACTGTACTATAATTTACTGCAGGAACAGAAAGATATGGAAACACGGTAATATTCATCCTTGAATCTTCAGCTTCTGGAGAATTTCACAAACATTCAAAATCTCATTTGTTAACGGTTTCGAATAACATAAAATAAAACAAATACATATAATACTGTATTGTATTAGTATGAACAACATCTGAAGATGTTGGTCACATAATTAATTAAATTATATCTCAGTTCAGGTTATAACAATTTATAGCAACAGGACACTTTTCTTTTATTCTATCTTTAGAAGAGGAACACTTAACTAAAAATAATGGCAATTGGCACTATTGGTGCTATTGGTAGTGCTCCATATTCCATCCACTAAATTTTCTAAGCTAGATTTCTTCAAGATAATTATTGCCCTCATTATATTCCACTGGTTATTTAAACATATACACAGTACATATATCGGTACTCTTATTCCAATCTATATGCATGCAATGAAAACTCCCTTTGCAGAAATTCTCCATCATCCATAAAGATCTTTTAGGAACATCTTCATTACAGATGATGAGCTTGAGGCCCTCTAGACAGGATTCTTTCCAAGCAGGATCTAGTCTGGCTCAGTACCCAGAACCAGAGATTTTGTCTTCTGACCTTTCAGACTCATGCTGGAACCCATCTTCAGGGAACTTCTCTCTAGTTTCTCTTTCCAAGCAGCCCAAGCCAATAGGACTAATGGTGAAGGGAGCCTGGAGTTATATTTCAGCAGCTTATGCAAAAACTCAGGTTCCTTTTCCAAGAGGGAAATAAAAATAGCAAAATCATAATCCAGTGCCCCTTCTTTGACAGGTATGTTAGAGCAGAAGCCTGTATCAAATCAAATACTGTCAAATGTCACAGAGTATATTATCAAGATCCTGGTAAGGGGGCAGCTCCAGCTTTGAAGAGAGCTATCTCTGGTGGATCCTGAAATGGAAGTTACAAAGCATTTTAGTTTACTGCATCCACAAAAGTCAGGATCTTGTATAAAACTAATCTAGTTGCTATAAACTAATAAAACTAATCTAGTTGCTATAAACCAAATAACATGGAAAACCCACTAAGACATTGAGAGTATCCAGCCAAATTGATGCGGAGGGAGACTTTCTGTTGTGATGCAAGGCTTGTTCTCTGCATTTACATTGCATACCTACTCAGAAATAAGACCAACTAAATTCAGTAGAATTTACTCCTGGCTCAGTGTTTATAAATATGCAGCTTTAAGAATACATAATGTTGAGTTAAGGGAGCTATTTTAATGGTTACTGTGTAGTTACCTGCAATATTTATACACTCAGAGGTCATTAAAGGAATCTGCAGCAGAAAACCTCTATAAAGAAATGCAACTAGTTCTTATTAAGCAAAATATTTCATGAAGCTATAGTAATTTCATCTCATTTCATGAGGCATAAACCAGTTTTAAGGTGAGGGATGATAGAATCTTGATGAAAGTGATGAAAGGAACTCTTTCTAAATGAATGTTTTTAAACTTAGCAACTTTAAGATATGTGGACTTCCATCTCCCAGATTTGCCAAGTTCAAAAAACTCTGTTCTGAAAGAAAATATGACTTTGTGTATGTATAACTGAATACATACACACACTGCTATGCGAAATATTTTATATTCTCCATTGTCCCTAATGATAAACATCTTGTGTTACCCTGTACAGTGGGAGCATGAAATATATACATGAAGAAAACAACTAATATGCTGGTTGCTCTACTATGCTTAAAATAAAAGCTTTGTACATATTTAATTAGACCAAAGTTCCCTAACCTTTCTGGGTTGGCGGCCTGGAGCATGGTTGGAGGGAAGGAGGAGATGATTTTGTGGGAAGGGCCATCACATGTATGTGTGCCAGCCTCTGCAATGTTCACTACAACGCTTGCACGAATGGGCCACAAGCATTTACAATGAGGCTTGTGCGAGCGTCGTTGCAAGCACCCACAATGAGGCTCATGTAAGTGGGGCTGTGATCACCTGCAGAGGCGCTGAGACCCCTGAACTAGACCTAAATGCCACTGAATTCAGTAGAGATCAAGGAAGTACATAGATATGCTTATCTTCATACTTCTGAACACTTGTATAGCTTGATGATACTGACTACAGAAAGAGAGGAACTGGAGCTAAGTTGTGAGATATGATTTTTATTGCACAAGTAACTTTTGCTAGTTAACCTTAAGAATTATTTTTAGCAGAAGATATTTAATTTTGTTATCTTGTTGTTGCTGCTCACAAGCCCATTTGTGAATTGTCATAAGTTCAGGGAACGTTTCTAATAAGAAAGTCCTGCATTGATTCAATAGTGTTGTGAATGTTCCATGATTTAGAAGAATCTCCTAAATATCCCCTCCAAATTAGCTGGAAACTGCTTATGGCATAATTCAGGAGATAACTGATTCTTTAAAATCATCTTACACAGCTAAAAAAGCTCTTAAATATTTCTTTAAAAAGAAATATTGGGAAAAATTAAAAAATGGATTGAATAAATAACAGAGCAGAAAATTGAGATGAGGCCAGAACTGTTTCTATTAGGAATAATAAAAGAAAATATTAGAAAAGAATTTTATTATATTATACAACATATAATTACCGCAGCGAGAATTACATTTGCCCAAAATTGGAAGAAAGAGAAGATCCTCTCGAATGCAATGATCATAAAAAAGGTGCTAGAATGCAGAGAGATGAATAAACTAACGATGGAATTGAGAGAGAGAGAGGAAACAATGTATTATAAAATATGGAATAGATGGTATGATTGGCTTGAAAAGAAATTAAAATTAATGTGTAATTAATTTTTAGTATAGGATGATGTAACAAAATGAAACAAATGTAAATGTAGAGTTTAAATGGTTGTAAAGCAATGTATAAAATGTATAAGGAAATAAATACACATAAGAATGTTTAAGTTAAAAACAATAGCCTTAAATATAGAAAATGTAGAATGAAGAAAGAAATTACGATATTGTAAAGCTGTTTTATGAAATTATGTTTTGTCTTTTTTAATGTGGAAAATTTCAATAAAAAGTATTTTTAAAAAAAGCTCTGCTGAAACAACTAAGTGCATAGAATGGGCAAAAACAAATTTTGCAGACTCTCTTTTTTCATTGGTCTGTTGCTCTAGATCCGTAATGGCGAACCTATGGCACATGTGCCACAAGTGGCACGCGGAGCCATATGGGTGGGCACGTGAGTTCAGTGGGCACATGCGTGCTCGGGCCACCACAGACACCCCCAAAACAAGTGACGTTAAACTGGCCACGTCCACTCTGGCCACGCCTCCCTGCCCCTCCAAGGTCAAACACAACCCTGATGCAGCCCTCAATGAAATCAAATTTAACACACCTGTACTAGACTGTCATATACCTAGACTATACATGCTTATACAACGAAGAAAAATTGAACAGATGATTTGAACAGGTTCTATATTAGAAGCAACTCTATTTTCATCAACATCATTACTTTTATTTAGGATATCTGCTCCTTGCTCAAAGTTCACTCAAAAGTTAAGTGATAAAAGTTAAGCTATTACAGAAGCTGCAATAATATTTTCAAACACTACCAGGTATACAAACATAATTGATAAAGATATGCTACAGAATTCTGTTTTTAATACAGAATTTGGTTTGCTGTCATCCAGAATTTTGAACTTTTCATTCCCCCTCCATACAGAGTATTAAAACTTATATAGTAAACACGTCTAAGTGCTTCAAGATGAAAACAAGTCACAGAAGTTAAATTATGTAATTTCTGAGGCCAAATGTGCCTTGAAGCAGTCTATCAAATAAATATTGCTGTAAAACTGAAGAAGAAAAAAGGGCAGAACCCAATGTACAATAATTTCAAATATTATTCCAAATAGTTTTGATATCTTTAAGAAACATTCTGCTTTCTAGCTTGAAGAAAGAATATTTAGAGTAGATGGCATGCAGGTGACTAAAATGTTATCATCAAAAGACATACATTTTGGTATTACAGTTGTCCCTGTAGCAGGCTTCTTAGCCATCTGTGTATAGAGAACAGGATTTTTCTCAGAAGAAAACAGATATATTCAGGAATGCTATCTAAATTAGGCAATTCTGCTAATATTTCATGAACACAGTTCCCTGATGTAGTAGTTCCACTGCAATCACATCTCGTGGGACTATGCAGACATACATTCCTGTAACAGCAGTGAGTTACTCCAATAATCCTCACTGTTTTTTCCTGCCTGGATCTATATGACAAGAGCTGGTCTTCTATTGAGAGGGAAGATACGGGAGTTTTTAGTTTCTCTTTCTTCTCCTAATTCCCATCTCTACCTTGTCAGCCTGAATATGAATTAGCAATATAAGATGACTGCAAAAAGGCAAACACATCAATGATAGTTTTCAAATCACAGAAAGAATTAGTTCTACTATGTTCTGCATTGTTCAAAGCATTCTTCAATATTGCATCCCATTAAGAGAAAGTGGAACAGGTGCAAAGAAAGATAACAAGGGTAATTTGGCTAATAGAAACTAAGAGCTATAGAGACTGAAAATATTGGGAAGGTTTAACTTGGGAAAAGAAGGAGAATGTGACAGTATTCTTTAAATACCTTAAAGGTTGTCGGACAGAAGGTCAAGACTTGTTTTCCAGGGACACAAAACATGGTCTTTACAGATTTGGATTGAATGTTATTGGGTGGGGAGAGCCTTCTAACCATAACAACAGATACGTAGCAGACCTAGGGAAGTTATGAGTTTTATTCGTTTATTAAATTTGTTTGACACCCATTTCGCCGCAAGTCAAATCCTCTTTCGTGGATGTGCTGAAGCAGAAACTGGAGAATTTCGATTCAATTACCTAAATGCTCCCTCCTAAAATCTTCTAAATCTTTTTTTCAGACGTCCCTGGAATTAACTGCAATTACCAACTGAATGAGGGCAACTGTTCCTCAACCTAAGACTTTGTGCCCAGAGAGAAAGATTAACAGGACTAACTACTTTGGAAAGCGGTAATGTTCTCTGAGCAGGTAGTTTTCACTATAGCTGAAAACGAGTGTTTGAAGTTCTCTTTTGTTTTTTTCCTTTCCACCCCATTTTGCTTTGGAGTTGTTGTTTTTTTTGAAACTCTGAGATCTAGCATCACAAATGTTGGAGTTAGAAACAAATCATTCCGGGATGCAAAGAAGTCCAAAATGTCTGACTGCCTGCGCAGCGTTTATCACTTATATACAGTTTTCCAAAGCAGCAAAAGGTAAAGAAGAACAACAGCATTTTCATTGGTGAATTTCCCCCTCCCCCAACCATAGCTTCCCCCTAGCTACTTTCCCACAGCTAGCTTTAAAATAAGCGTCCTATTGTTTCAGCCTAGATAAGATGTACCGGGCAGAGAATGTATCATTCTGACCATATAAACTGAGCGAGATGGTTTAGGAACAAGGAACCTGTTTAAGGCAGGCAGTATTCTACACATACCCCTCCCTGATCTTCATTCCTACACACAAAGCCTTCTGAGAACCTTTCAAATTCAAGTATTATCAACAAATAATCCAATCCACACTTTGGATACTCATAAGTCTAAAACATTTTTATTATTAAATATATTTTATGACATATTTATTTCAATTAGGGAGATCAAAAATATTTCTTTTGCATATTATATTTGATTAATTAGGCCAAAACAAACCCTCAGAACAGAAACAATCCAGTCACTGTTCTTTGAATGGTCACTGAACAAATGGATGTAAGCCAAGGAATACTTGTAATTTATTTTTTAAAACCTTTTGATTCAAAATCTGGGGAGAGGAGTATATCTCCCCGTATTTTGAATCAAAAGTTTTTTACATCCACGTATCACAAAATAAGGAGATCCTAAAATCTAGTTACAATTTGGGACAATTTATCACCTCACACCAGATCCACACCTTTGGAAAGATGTGGACCTTGATACTGAGTCCAGAGACAGCTCACAGCAAGGCCATGAGGAGACTTTGTCCTTCAGTATCTTGGGATTCTCAGATCCTATACAATGAGCCTCTACAAAATCCAGTATGGCCATTAGAAGCTGCTTTGTTTTCATCCACCCTGAGACAGGAAAGAATTGCTCAGAAAGCAGTTAATTCATGCTAAGCTTTAGAAAGCAGCAAGACCTTAGGAACTGCAGTCACTGTGCTAAATTTGAAAAGAGGTGAAAGCATTAAGACTTTCCATGTTTTTCGGATTTTTTTTTGTCATGCTTAGAGATTAAATATTGTTTCCCCATCTTTCTACACACATTGTTATCCCCAAATCAGCTTCAGAAGAATCTTGGTAAAATAAAGAATGCACCCTGTAACAGATGTTGCTACTGATATTATAAGTTACTAATCCATTAATGAGACAGATAAACAATGATCTCTCTGCAAAACAGATATACTTATGTGAATGCATTTTAACATAGCCCTAGACCTGCTTTATTGCCCTATGTCTATTTTTTTATTTGATATATTGTTTACTTGTGCTATACTTTCTTAATAGAATCCAATTTACTGCATTCATTTTTGACATGCTAAAAGGTACATAGAAATGTCCTGAATCAATCACTGATCAGCAATAACACCATAATTCAAGCAAGCATTGTCAGTTGGAGATGAATTACCCCATACTGCAGATGAGAGCAGAAACTGAAAGACGGTGGCTTGCCTAAAGGCATCTAAGTGAATTCATGGTGGATTTGAACCAAAGGTCTCTTAATTCACAGTTCACATTCTTAGCTACTATCCCAGACATCTCTAACAAGAGGTAGACTAACAAAATGGAGACAGCATACGACTTGCACACAAAAAGAAAGCTTCTGTAGTGTAAATTGAGAGAGATGACATTTTAATGCTAATCAGCTATTTTCATTTTGATAATAGGGTTCAGACACACATGCCTTCATGAATTACCTCCCTTTGAAGATGGACAGCTGTTTTTATAAAAAACTCTTCAAAAGGTTGTATGTTGTAACCTGATCTTTACATCTAAATTGTAATAAAGGGATTTTTTTCTTCCTCCCATTTACCTGAGGCTTTCCTTTGGATTATGGTAGAACTTCTCATTAATATCTTTGAAAAGAAAAATAATACTTGCTTGTCTGATCAAATAAGTCTCCCACCCCAAATTCCTTAGTGCCCTCTTCACAGTTTCCAAGCTATTGTTGTGACTGTATACAAGGGTCTTATATATAGTAACGTATGTTCAGCAAAATGTGTCTTTTTAATCATATAGTTGCTCTGTTACTTTATTTATATGATGTCTGACTGGCTAACAGGCACAGATTTACATTTGTTTAATCCACAGATTTTTTTTCTTCCTTTTCTTCCCTTTTTTGTTTTAAAGTTTCTTTCATGCTTACCTTGATAAGCCAAGAACTGTCCATTTCATTATACTGACCACTTTCCTTCATCTTTTCCAGTTATTTTGCTACTACTTTATTAACATTCCAAACACCTAAAAGATGAAGATCACGAGATTTGATACAGAAGATTTCAAATAATGACCTGTGTCTTGCTATTTGAATATATTCTATTCATCACAGAAGATGATAGTACTATGCAGTTCTGTTTCATTTATTCAAAATAGAAGAATGCTAACTTTTAGCTCTGATGTAGCTGCTTTTGCAATTTGAGTGGAGAAAAACAGGGTGAGAATTTCATGAAAGTTGGGTTAAATAGGAAAACTAAAAAAATTCACCCTAGTAGTTGACTCTTATTCCCCCCTCCCCAATCACAGATTGAAATAAGGAATAGCTTGCTCAAGAGGCATTTTTCAGAAAGAGAAACAAAGCTGTTAATGTGACAACCAGATCTCTTATTATGCATTCAATCAATATGCAGCAGGATCAGGTTACTGGATCCACACTTGGGACATTAAGTAGGACAGATGAAGCTTACACATCTAGAGCTATTTAAAGCATTTCAATTTTACAAATAAATGTGTGGAAAATTTGTTCTAACCATTTGTTCATTCAAACATCAGTGCCTTGGGTCACAAATTGTACTAGGCCAGGGGTCGGCAACCTTAAACAGTCAAAGAGCCACTTGGACACGTTTCCCATAGGAAACAAAACACTGGGAGCCGCAACGCCTTGGTGGGTGTGGCCAACTCAACACACCCCCTGGTCACATGACTCCCCAGCCATGCCTTGTGGGCGTGGCCAATGTAACATCACACCCACCCACCAAACCTTTCCTCCTACCGTTGCTCACTCGCTTCCGCTCCATTAGTGCTGCGCTCTGCCTGCTTGCCTTGCCTGGCAGTGGTGGTGGCTTTTTCTACTGCCGCTGCTGCTGCAATGCCTCCCCCCACCATCCTCGTTTTCTCGTCTTCCTCCTGCTTGCCTGGCGGCGACGGCGGCTCTTTCTACCGCCGCCGCCATGCCCCCCCATCCTCGCGCGCTCACCCTCCGACTTGCCTGGCGGCGGCGGCTCTTTTTACCACCGCTGCCGCCATGCCCTCCACCGTCCTCGCGCGCTCACCTCGCTCGCTCCAGGGAGCCGCAGGAGAGGCGCTAAGGAGCCACATGCAGCTCCGGAGCCGCAGATTGTCGACCTCTGCCCTAGCTTCAGATTCTACATCCCTTTCCTCCCACTCCACATCTGATGGCGGAGCTAGTCCATTTGCTTCGACCTTGCCTTCCCTTGCCCTGACAAAAGGAGAGTGGGTCACCGCTTTCAGATCTCTGCATCGCAGAAGCCCTACAACTCTTTGATGTCTCTTGCCATGAACACTCACCTTCGAATGAATTCCTCCTCCACTGCTGTTTCCCCTTCTCATCAGTTTTAAATGAAGTGCCCTTTCCTCATTCTACATTAATGATTCAGAAAGTACAACATTAATGTGGAGTGAAAAGAAGAGCTACTGATCCTGGAACCATATGTCTGCCTCCTGATGCCATATGTTAACAAGAGAGATCGGCCAACCCACGCAAGGGACGACCTTCGAGGCAATCACAGGGAATCTTAAGGAAGTTTCACAGGGGGTGGGGGAAGGAATCGGAGCTGTGCCGTCTCTCCACGGGAGTTTCTAATTTCATTCAACCTTTGCCAAGTATGTTCCTGTCTTGTGCCTTTCCAACAAAATACAAATGAGCTACTTTCTGGACATAAGTGCACAATAGCACTATGGCAATAACACTTACACTTATATACTGCTTCATAGTACTTTTACAGCCCTCTCTAAGTGGTTTACAGAATCAGCATATTGCCCCCAACAATCTGGGTCCTCATTTGACCCACCTCAGAAGGATGGAAGGCCTTGAGCCTGGTGAGATTTGAACTGCTGAGCTGCTGAACTAGCAGTCAGTTTTAGTGACCTGCAGTACTGCACTCTAACCACTGCGCCACCTCGGCTCCTCCTGAAGACTAATTCTCACTGCCAGCAATTTGATTCTCACCAGCTTGACTCAGCCTTCCATCCAGCGTGTACCTTTATTGTGTCCATTTAAATCCAACTCAGTCTGAATTGTTGAACTGACTAATTCAATCAGTTATTCCAGATCAGTCTGAATCTGTTAGTTGCTCAGGTTCATAGCATTCATCTTTTATTGAATTTTGTATCTTTTTTTTTGTGCTGAATTATATAGTAATTTTGGGATCGTTGACTTTTCTAACCTAAAGGCGATCTTTTTGCTTGCTTGCTTTTATGCCACTGACTTTCTGTTTGATGGCTTTTTACACACGTGTTAAGATCTCTTCCAGCAACTACAATACAAAAAACAATGGAAGTTCACTGAACTTATAATAGGCCAATTTCTACTAAATATGGAATCACTCTGCCAAAAGATGGCTTGAAAAGTTTGTCTGTAAGCTAATGATGTTGTTTAGGGTATGTTCACACAGCCCTGGCTAGCAATCTGGGATAAATATTCCCAAATTGCAAATATTCCCAGTTCTCATCAGGGATCCTTGGTGGTTTCTGAGTTTGGTTGCTTTCTTGCAGATGTTTCATTTCCCAGACCAGGTATCATCAGTACTAATTACCAGCACTGATGATGTTACCTAGTTTGAATATTGAAATTTCTGCAAGTAAACAAGCTCGGAGAAGGACCCTTCATTTCAATCCTGGGCTAGAATCACTCCCCTTTATTGGCATTAGTACTTGGTGGCTCAGTGGCTAAGATACTGAGCTTGTTGATCGAAAGGTCAGCAGTTCCGTGGTTTGAATCCCTAGTTCCACATAACAGGGTGAATTCCCATTACTTGTCCCAGCTTCTGCCAACCTAGCAGTTCGAAAGCGCATAAAAAAGGCAAGTAGAAAAATAGGGACCACCTTTAGTGGGAAGGTAACAGCGTTCCATGCGCCTTTGGCATTTAGTCATGCTGGCCACATGACCACGGAATCATCATCATCATCCAGCGCTGGCTCTTCGGCTTAGAAATGGAGATGAGCACTGCCCCCTAGAGTAGGGAACAACTACCGGTAGCACGTATGTGCGAGGGGAACCTTTACCTTTAAGTTGGATATTGTAACCTCCAACCCTTGCTAGTTGCTCCCCTGATATCCAGAATGATGAATTGAGGCTCATAAATGGTTCTTCCCTAATTAAAAAGAGACAGGATGACTTCCATTAGAATCGGAAAGATGTCTATATTTTGCTTTTGGCTGGCAGGGTCCTGTGAGTTGATGGGATGTTCATAGAAACATAGCTCTGAAGTTGGGGAGGACTTTGAGATCTTGTAAGACCTCCTTGTGCAGTGCTTCTCAATTATTTTCTGTTACGGGGGGGGGGGGGGGGGGGGGGGGGGGGGGGGGGG
>JANHGD010002226.1:100612-114129 GCA_027560375.1 Imantodes cenchoa
GCAAAAATGGCTGCATCCGGTGTATAAGACACACCGATATTTCCATCCTCTTTTAGGAGGGAAAAAGGTGTGTCTTACATTCCGAAAAATATGGTAACCTGTTTAGCACAGCAAGACATTTAGCTTTTGAGGAAGGGGCACATACTGATTGCTACTTAATGTTCAGTGTTTAATTCAGAATCATAAGTAATGCAATTTTACGTAAAACAAGTATTGAATTAAAAATAATTCATTCCTGGGTAAGTGTATGCAGAATTGCAGTCTCCTACATTAATCCCCATATCTGACCATAATATAAAAGTATATTGCTTTCCACAGTAGAATCATAATACCGGTAGCAAATTAATAATTAATGCTGGTGTAACTACTCAGCCTTTCAATATCATATTTTTGTTCAATCAGTTGCAATGGGACAAAGTAATGTAGCACTTACCTTTAGTCTGCATATATCCTCCTTAAACAGAAATACTTCCTATTAAGGGCAATGCATTTGACTTGAGCAGATTCCAAGAAATTTAGAATTTGAAAGAGTGTGTGACATACCTTAAAAATAAAGATAGGTCCAACTAGCACTGCTCTAAATCAGAATCAAAACAGATCAGGTCTGTTTCTAAACTTCTACTCTGGAAGATCATGTGTTATTAATTGTGATTTGTGACAATACAGAAGGGGGAGATATTTTCATTAAATAAGATGGTGGAGAAGAGAGGGAAGAAGAGAATTAGATTCAGTGATCAATAGGTTTTCCTCAGAAAAGGTAACTTTGCAATCCATTTTCCTCAGAAAAGGTAATTGCAATCCACTCAATCTAGAATGGAGAGATCTTTGAAAATAGATAATTAATTTTACCTTTCAGGCCATCTTCTCCCCCTTTTTTTCATCATTGAAATAAGTGGGGTGTCAAATTCGCGATGACACATTGTCATCACGTAACATATTGTAACCTTTCACCCCTTTGTTAAACTAGGGGCCTGCGGGCTGGAAGCACCAGGCCACGAGTTTGACACCCTTATTCTAGAAGCTTCTAAATAAGCTTCTATTTAGCTCAGCTTCCCCCGCCCCCATTTTTTTACTCACATACACTTTTGTTATCTATAACCATCTTTTATCAGTTCTTATCAACCAACCAACTCATCCTTTATGGCACACACAATGATCCCTCTTAGTTCTTCAAGGTAGTCCAGACAAGAAGTACAACAATGAATACTAGCTCTATCTTTAAGATTACATTAACAGAATCTTACAAGACTGAAAGCATTTTTTCTGTCCACTTCTTTTACTGTCCAGAAATCCAGGGAGGGTCCTTCTGGAAAAATGTCCCACGCTTTCTTTCTTTCTTTCTGGGGACTTAGATATCTTTTGTCTTTTAGTTGTCTAGGTGCAATTCTTCCTTCTGTTGCTCAAGGTTATTCCCATATACCATTGCATCTCTATAGTGATCCACCTTTTTGTAAAGGTTGGGCTAGCCTAATAAAAAATAAGGTTTGAGGAATTTAAATTCCATGTAGATAATGAAGGAAGCTTTTTTTTTTTTTTTTAGCTTTTTATCCAAGGAATGAGTCAGAATGATCTCCCTCTGTGGTGATCTGGTTAAAGCAAACTATTTGTAGAGTAAAAAATTCAGTCCCTGGTAGTACTGGTAGGTGCAGTTTTGATACATCCCTAATTCCTCTGCAGTGTGCTTGATATGATATGATAGGATTATATGTACAGTTTTACATTCCAAAGATTCACCCTGGGTGTTAGGATAGCTAAGCTTGTTTAAAGAATAAAACCACTCATATTGCAAATGAGAAATCTGCTTTGTTAATGTAGAAATTTATCAGTTGAACGATAACCCTGAAACAAAGAGAAGAAATGAGAATTTGGGTTAATAGAGATCATATCGTGCCATAAGCTTATTTCATGTAAATCAGAGTTACCCAATGTTTCTGGTTTTGTGGACGAGTGGGGAGGGGAGAGGGAATGGTTCTGTGTGTGCATGCAGCTCCATTTGCATGAGCAGCATGCACACATGCTTTGCTCACCATCTGTTTCCACAGCCCGGTATGGCCAACTAGTGGGCCACTGCCCACAGGTTAATGGAGCAAATTGACTGGTAAACTCTAGGCTGCATTTTTCACAAATACAATAAAGATGACGTCTAGTCTGCAATATATGAAAAGTTCTTCATCACATAGACTAAAAATCAGGCCAATGTAAACAACAGAGTAAGAGGCTATTTTCATCACTTTTGACTTTCCAAAGGTCCCTCAAAAGGTCCCTTATTTTGCTATCCCAATATTTCTTCTCTTTTAGTTTTTTTCCTAATTTTTAATAATAGTAACAATTATATCAATGATTGTTTTAGTATCTATCAGTGGTTTTTACTTTTGTTATATGCTGTTTAGAATCACTTTGTCAGATGGGCGACTATATAAATTTTATAAATAATCAGTGTACTTCATTCATGGAAAAAAGGTATCTTAGTTATACGAACAAACTTTGGAAAAACTAAAGCAAAGAAAAAAGTTCAATTTTTTAAAATGAAGACAAGAACTAAATAGTTTTCAGAATAAGCCATCCTGTCAGGGACCAATAGAAGACAAAAGCCCTGGGCAATAAAATATGAAGTAATGGCTGAATGCAGTTTCAAGCTCAAACATCAGGAAAAAAAATTCAATGAATTTCAACAAATGGAGGAAAAGTACAAGGAAAGGAAAATGAGTTGTTTTTGAGATCAGACATCAGAGGAAAAGTTATGGCTAACTTGGATAGCTCAAAAATAACTGTATAGAACATTTAATACAAATGAAATTTAAAAAATATGGAAAATTTGTATTGAAATCTTTGATGAATGGGATTACAGAATATCAGAAACGATTGTAGGGAGAAAACATATCAGCAATTCATTCCTAGAAAGTGAGGTATGAGAGACAATAAACCAGCTTGCTAGACTCAGTTAAAATATTCACCAGATAGTTTAAAGCTGCAGAAAAAGAAGAAGTTGAAATGCTTACTGTATTATGTCAATAAATATGGGACAAGACAGTGTGGTCTACGGATTAGGGGTGCCAGGGATGTGAAAGAAAGAAGATTGGATTCATGAATGGAAAGCGAAATATTAAATAAATGTGGGCTTCAGAAAAGGCAGAGGAATATGGTAGAGAATATAAAAGAGATTTTAAAAGCATATAATAGAGTAAGATCATCTAAGGAGGAGGATCTTTTCCTTCCTTAATTACAGAAAGGTCTTTGATTGTTTAGATTAGGGGTCGGCAACCTTAAACAGTCAAAGAGCCACTTGGACACATTTCCCATAGGAAACAAAACACTGGGAGCCGCAACGCCTTGGTGGGTGTGGCCAACTTGACACACCCCCTGGTCACATGACCCCCCCCCAGCCACGCCTTGTGGGCATGGCCAATGTGACATCACACCCACCCACCAAACCTTTCCTCCTACCGTCCCTCGCTCTCTTCCCCTCCATTAGTGCTGCGCTCTGCCTGCTTGCCTTGCCTGGCAGCGGTGGCTTTTTCTACCGCCGCTGCTGCTGCAATGCTTCCCCCCACCGTCCTCGCTTTCTCGCCCTCCTCCTGCTTGCCTGGCGGCGGCAGCGACTCCTTCTAACAATGCCGCCGCCGCCATGCCCCCCCCGTCCTCATGCACTCACCCTCCTGCTTGCCTGGCGGCGGTGGCTCTTTCTACCGCCACCACGCCCCCCCACCATCCTCACGTGCTCGCCTCGCTCGCTCCAGGGAGCCACAGGAGAGGTGCTAAGGAGCTGCATGTGGCTCCAGAGCCGCAGCTTGCCGACCTCTGTACTAGGTGATCGTGTAGATGGCTGGTTCATGCTTAGACTGTGTATTAGTATACCATTATGAAATAAATACCAGAAGCTATCACTTAGCATGTTGTGTGAACCCAAGCAGTAGTGCCTTCTTTATCAAGTCATAACTAGAAGAAAGTCACGTTTAACATATATCTGAAATAGGTCACTATTTTGCCCATTTTTATGCAATAAGTGAGCAAGGACCAGAAAGTAAGTAGTAGGCTTTAAATGTGCAAGTGGCACAGCATCCTTAGAAGTTAATATTTGGAGTAGGTCACCTATATTTGTATGGCATTACTATCAATTTTAAAATTATGGAAATATCACAAGCTCTGGGACATACAGCAAATCATCCTGTTTCTAATCGTCTTCACAAATTAAAGGAAGTTATGCCCAAGCCAGAAGTTTGTTCCCACTATTTTGCTGATTCTTCTTTTGGAGCACTAGTGCCTGAACATGTCCAAAGTTGTTTATATCCCCAGGCACTGCTTGGATTGAAAGCTTCAGAATATATCATTTAAACTGCTTTGCAGAAAATACTGTCTGGGTAAATATTTCTATCATTTCACACTCAAAAACTGTCTGCAGTAATTAAATACAAGTGTGCTATTCAATTCTCTTAAAAAGAATTTTCTATCAAGATTAAAATTAAACTGATGGCCTACTTCCCAGAAGCTTAATAACAAAACTTCATATGAAGAAGAAAAAATAACCCAGCACAGCAGTGCCAGACATCTCAGTCCATAAAAATACTTGTTAAGTTACAATAAAGCCTATCTAGAAACATTCAAAGGCTAGAGTTGAACTTCCACTACTAACTTGTGTTGATGAAATCTAGGGGGCCGTTTCACACCAGCAGGAAAAATGCTTTAAAGGCGTAATACTTGCTAGCATCAGCAAACATTTAACTCATATTTTTGACATTTCAATCAAAATGCTCAAGACTGCTTTAAATGCACATTTGTGAAAGCTTCATGTGTAATCTGCTACAGACTCACATGGTATACCTATGAAAACTTTGAAATATGTACACATTTAACCTCTCTAACCTATCTTACTTTTGCAAATAACACTGCAGCTCATGTTTGGTTGCTGAAATCAATTACTGCTGTTCTCTGCATATTTTTCTACAAGATTTCACCAACTGGACCTTCCAGATGTATTGAATTTTGACTCTTATAAATCCCAGCTAGAATGGACAAAATCTATGTATGGAAATTATTCTATAGATACTCAGAAGGATCAGCATGAATTTCACAATGCATTTTAGATACAAAATGCATTAAAGAGTAAAAACTATAGCTTTATAGTTTATACCTGATATACCCATTAACTCTGACACATACAGAAGAATGAAAGGCATAATTTCGTAATTTACTATTTCAGAATAGTAGTCAGACTTAGCATCTGAGCAGAGAATAAACAGTGTTACTTTCACAGATACAACACACTCTGCCTGAATAAAAAGCTTGTTGCTTGAAATCAACATTGTTCTAAAATAATAAATTTTCGCCTAATGAAAATTGTACATAATGGCAAAGAGAAAAATTCCACAGTTGTGAAAAATTTAGTAATTGATTTCCTAAAAAAATATCCATCAACACTATTATAAAACAAAAAAACCCAAAGCCTAACTAGAACAACCTAGTCTTAGGGACAGAAAATATTTTTCAAGATATCAGTTTAAAACATTTACAAAGCCTTACCTGAACGCACACAAAACTTTGCTGCCCAACATTTGTATGGAAAAGTTATTTTTCCGAATCCACTGCCTTCTGAAGGAAGCTGAAGCAGGCTGAGGTTTTTGCCACTCAAGCAAGCAGAACTCATTAACCAGCAAATTAAACTCAGTAATTAACTCATTGTGGAAAGAGGGTATATTACAAATAACTTTTTTGTTCCAAACAGCTCAACTTTCCTGAGTCCCTCGGGAAAGGGTGGCCTATAAATCCCAATAAATAAATAAATAAGTAAATAGTTCAGTTACCAGTGATTAAAATGGATACTCATGTCAATTTATGACCAAGTTTTCAGGGGGGGAAAAGTTTGGGGTCTTTTTTCTGAGTTTATGAAATTCGGGGGGGGGACGACGACGACTCAGTTTGAACTGTGGGAGCTGTTCTTTTCTTTTTATTGCCTTCTATTCAATGAGTTAGGAAGAACAAAAAAAAAAAACTTCCCAGTACCCCTTCAACAATGCAGTCATCAAGAATGCTCAAAAGCTTAGTGTCAAAATCTCACTCTTCGGTTATCCTTCTCTCACCCTGCCTTATTACCCAGTAAATTTGGAAAAGAAAGACAAGAAAAGAAATCTGCCAGCTATAGAATTGGTGCTTTGGTTCAAATTAAGTCCTGGTTTTATCAGTCCTGGTTTCAACTTTGCTAAAGTTCGTCTACGTTAGATATTTTCCCATACTAAATTGAACTTACTCAGCTTAACTGAATAATTGAATATCCAAACTAGGATGGGTTTCTCTTCATGTTACTGAACTACAACTTACAGCAGCTCCAATCAGTAGAACAAATGGTAAAAGCATTCTGCAAGTTGTAGTTCAGCAGCCTCAGAAAGGTCAAAGTTCTTCAACCCTGTACATTCTTGTAACAAACATAGTGAAATAAAGTGACATTAAATTTTATAGAATGATAAACTTTTAAAAAAAGGAATAATTTGGAATGGAACATTTTATTTGGCTAAGCATAGTTAGTAGACACACAAGGAATTTGTCTCCAAATCAGAAGTCTTTACAGTAGCTTGGGTAAACCTCTGTTCCTTTAATCTATGAATTCTATATCACCTCAGTTTCTGAAGAAAGATTTTAATTGTGATAAATACATGGAAAAAAGATGTTTTCTGCCACCATTTCTCTACGTTTCACCAAAGGTATAGGTAGTCCTCAACTTACAACAGTTCATTTAGTGACTACACAAAGTTACAACGGCATTGAAAAAAATAACTTATGACCATTTTTCATACTTACAACCATTGCAGCATCCCCACGGTCATATGATCCCATTCCAATGCTTGGCAAATGACTCCTATTTATGACTGCAGTGTCCCAGGGTCATGTCATCATCTTTTGTGACATTGACAAGCAAAGTCAACGGGGAAGCCGATTCACTTAACAACCGTATTACTAACTTATCAACTGCAATGATTCACTTAACAACAGTGTCAAGAAAAGTTGTAAAATGGGACAAAACTCCCTTAACAAATGTTTCACTTATCAACAGAAATGTTGGGCTCAATTGTGGTCGTAAGTCAAGGATTACCTGTTATTTTTTTTTAGATGGAATTGGACAATATGCCACAGCCAACTCACTATGGGTCAACTCACTTCATTCCCTCTTATTTCACTTAATTTGTTTTATTTTTGTTGACTGCATTTTCATCAAAATTGCTTTGATAAATAATAAAAGGAACTAATCTTGCACTGAATTGTTCCATGGCAAGTTGGCCACAGCAAGGTGTCTCGCAGTGGATTGGGCCGCAGTGAGTTGGCCATGGCAAGATGGCCACAGTAAGTTGTCATAGACCCATTTTAGACAGGTGGTAATTGGAAGGGAAGTGCAATGGGATTGAAAAAAATATATGTTATGAGCAGTCCCCAATTCCTGCTTAGGTTTAATTCCCAATACAATATGTCCTTCCAAATGTTGAATCTGTTTCTAGGATCTACAGTGTATTCTAAATTCTCTCATTCTAATTCTGCCATCATTTCTATTCACCACAAGCAAATACTCCTGTTCATTTTTAGAGGCAAGATCATCAATAATATAGAACAGTGGTCCCCAACCTTTTTATCACCGCAGACCGGTCAACCGGTCAGATAAGCCTTAGCGGCCCGGGAGTTGGGGACCACTGTCTTAGAGACTTAGAGTTCATCCACCTTTCACCCCACATGCCTTAGGCCCGTTCAAACAACCACGTGACCCTCAGCTTCCTGCCGAAAACCTGAACGCTCTGGAGGGGCCCCTTAGCCGGCATGGTGCCTGAAACTTTCCCAGGGGCCGGCCTGGCCGAAAAAGGTTAGCGTCACTTCCGGAAGCACAATGCCGTGCTTTCCAGCAGCCGCTCTGGCTTCTGTTTTGTCTTCCAGCTCTCGTTTCTGTGGATGGGGCGGCTCATCTTGGCAGTTTGAAGATGCATGGACTTCAACTCCAATTGATCCACGGACTGGTACCAGTTGATCTACGGACCGGTACCGGGGGTTGGGGACCACTAAACTAGCTGACCTAAATTTATTGAGCAATGATTTACATTGACAGAATCTTGCTAGTCTGAGAGTACAAACCTCTTACTACCACTTTTAACTGTCTGAAATTTGCCTGGGTTTCCGGTGATTCATTAGCCAGAGATGAATGGCAATGATGTACAAGAGACCTTAGCTGTGAGTAGATATGTTGTTGCCCTGGTGACTAGATGCAGGCTGAAGTTGAGCTATTCAGCCCACCCTGCTGCTTGAATGCATCTCTTCCTGAATTTCTGGAGCTGGTACAGTACTGGATTCTCTCCAGCTGTTATCTTTTACGACAGAGCAGTTGGCTTGTAATCTAACAACGGAGGATATTAATTTTTTATCATGGACAGATCCTTTTCCGGTCAGTCTATGGCTTATCAGCACCACTGACCTCTGAAAATGTAGAAGATAAGGAAGATGACCTTAATGTGAAATACAGATAGTCCTCAACTTAAACAAGTTCATTTAATGGCCGTTCAAAGTTACAATGGCGCTGAAAAGTGATTTATGACCATTTTTCACACTTACAACTGTTGCAGCATCCCCATGGTCACATGATCAAAATTCAGATGCTTGCCAACTGCTTCATATTTATGACCGTTGCAGCATCCTGGGGTCATGCGATCCCCTTTTAAGACCTTCTGACGAGCAAAGTCAATGAGGAAGCCAGATTCACTTAACAACCGTGTTACTAATTTAACAATTGCAATGATTCACTTAACAACAGGGGCAAGAAAAGTCACAAAATGGGGTAAAACTCACTTTACAAATGTTTCCCTTAGCAACATAAATTTTGCGCTCGATTGTGGGCATAAGTCGAAGACTACTTGTATGCAACACTCCTTACCTAGGTGAAAGGGGAAGAAGCATTTTAAAAGTCCAGAACAAGAAGATAATGTTCAGAAGCAGCTCAGAGTCCTCCCCAATTCACTGAACTATATGAAGGAAGAAAAGGTACACCACAATCTGACTTGCAAATTCTGTTATTGTAGCCTATCTCAATAGAGATATTTTTTCATTTATAGTGGGATTGATTTTCTGGTTTAGTCTATCTAGTAGGGCTGGTAGCAAAAGGTGTCGGACGGGGGCAACCAATTAAGATGGTCCCTCCTGGAAGCCTAATGGATCTGCTTGGTTTTCTGCAGGTCATGCTTTGGGATTTGGCCAGAAGTGTATTAGGCAATTCTACCATATGCCTTGTTCAATCCTGGATTGTAGAAATGATGAGAGTATTGAACACAATTGCTTCCCAGAGGGCTTTGAAGTTTATTTGGGAACTCTGGAACTGCTGAAGTGATGCTTTCAGTAATGGTGACAGAACCTAAGTACAAGCCCATGTTCAAGTCTACATCATGGCAATGAAGGTTGTGGAGCATTATTACTTCCCCACTCTCACTAGGTTCACAGAATATTATCCAGAATATTGTTAAAGCGATAACTGAGACTATGTGTCTTATTAGGTTGTCTTTTTGATGGTTTTTTTGGATTCTGAAGTAGGTGGACAAAATTCTTGACAGCATGAACCCTGAGCTAAAGGTTGAACTCATACCTGTCTGCCTCATACAGGTAGGCAGGTAGGGTGAATTTGAAAGGTGATGTATGCTTTTTTGAAAGCGTGTGGGTGTGTCTTGACCTGAAGGAAGCAGTAGTGCACTCTCCTATTGATCCATCTCTCAGTTAGAACTTAAACTTCCTCTTTGGGGAAGAATAGTGGCTATAAAGAATCCTATATGAAATGAAAGGAATGAAATGATTTTTCTAGGTTCCTTTCTGCTGGGATTCAGACTTAGGTACGAGATTGAAATCATATGGGTCACTTTTGTGAAATACTCCACCAGGACCTGGGTGGGTCCTGCAGCACTTCTGAACAAATGGATCTCTTGTCAGTGCTGGATACCATAGTCTAAACCACCAGTAAGGGTTGAACCCAATAATTCTGTCTTGCAATGGTTCTACTACTACTGAATCAATAGTTTGAGATCGGGGTGTCAAACTCATGTTGTCATGGTGGAGTCATGTGACGTATTGGAACTCTCCCCTACCCTTCGCTAAACCCTGCGGGCTGGGAGTCTGACAGCCCTGTTTCAAATGATAGTGGAGGAGGCGAGGAATGCCACTGACATGGATGAAGTCATTAATCAGGTTGCAGTGAAGTATCATTAATGAGATATTTATCAATGTGATGATGATATTAGTTATCTCCTTGACTGGAAATAGATGTAGTGGATGATGTTCTAACCTGATGTGTAGAGGTAATAAGGGGTAGAATGGGATGAAACACACAAAGTGAAGTGGAATTGGCCCTGACCTTATTGGCATCCAGGAAATCCCTCAAAATCTGGTTCTTAAAACAGGCTTGAGAATCCCAGAGAAATAGAAGCCTGTGAGGTGGCAACACTGTGTCTAAGATGCTGGTCCATTCTCCAATCTATCTCACATACATGACTCTGGGCAGCGTACAAAACATAAAATCAGGTAAAGCAATTATAAAAGAATAGTACAATAGAACAATTACAAAATTCAAAACAGTATAAACAAAGATGTAATTGCATTATTGTTTTACTTGATTTATGCATTGTACATCTCTCAGTGTCATGTATGTGAGACGGGCATCTATATAAATTTAATAAAAAATACATAACATGAAATAAGTTGAAATTGCAGCCTAGTAACGTAAGAGTTCCTATTTACCCAGAAATTTTTAATTTGGTATTAGCCTCTACATCATTTCCAGATAAGATTGAACTCCCTTTGGTAGGCCCTTGTTTTGGGGGATTTCACCTGGAATCAAAATTTCTACTTGAGCAGAAGGGCAAGGCAGTGGCTAAGGAAGACTTTGAGCAAGGCTTTGCTTTGGCTTGTGCACTAATTGTCCACTAACATCAATTCAATATTACCTATGAATGTATTGTTGCTCCCAATGCTTTTCTCTTTCAAGTGTTGAGTTAGACAACAAAGCAGCCTTGTTCATGAGAGTCTTAGGACAATGCAACAAGGAGAATGGTCTTCAATGCTAAAGAGTTTAAGAACTAGTTACTAAAATTAGGAAGCTCTGTGTTTTGTTTAACTTTTCTCAGCTTTATGAACAGAGATTTCTAAATTATAGTTTCATAAAGGCTAGAAGCATCTTCCCTAACTAAAATGTCCCACAAGTAGGTTAGATTTATTGGGCAGTGGTCAACAGCAGTTCCTTCTTCATTGTAGCCCCTCAGTAATGAGTTCTATTCAGTTGGTCCCATAAAGTCTTCTTCTAAATGACCACCGAAGTCAAACTATTTACCCAGGTATTTGTTGGGTAAGAATTTTGTCCAGAAGGAGACTGGTTTTTGTTAGACTTTTAAACAAGTATAACCCTTTAATTTCTGTATTGTTATTGTCATGGATGGTTTTGTCTCTAACCCTAGTTTCATTGTTTAATTATTTACAGCAGGGGTGTCAAACTCAAGGTCCGCAGGCCGGATCCGGCCCATAGGGTGCTTAGATCTGGCCCGCGGGGCCACCCTAGAAACAGCAAAGGAATGACCCATGGGGCCTCTTGTACAGCGAAAATGGGCACCCAATCTCCATTTTTGTCTGGGAGGGTCTCCTGCAACCCTCTGCCAGTGAAAGCGGAGCTCGGAAAGGCCGCACATGGGATAGCAGAGCACTCAGGCCACCACAGGTGCCCCTCATATTAGTGATATCAACCTGGCCACACCCATGCTGGCCATGCCACCCCGGCTCCCGAAGGTCAAACACAATCCTGATGTGGCCCTCAATGAAATCGAGTTTCACACTTCTGATTTATAGTAAGAAGAGATGGATCTTGTTTGCTTTGGGAAGCTCATTATTGTAGTGAGACTTACTATCAAGAGAGCTGAGTTCTGAAGCTCTGCAATCGCTGTCAAGGGAATGGAGAGTTGAGAGATTGCCCATTTAATATATCTGCTCTCAGTTACTCACATGTCTTGCTTTACACAATGGCTGCTTTTATCAGCTGTTCCTAATTCTATGTTTGAGGAAAGCATTATTGTGATTCTTTGGCATGCGTAGTTAGGAAGTTATGCCTGCAGAGATAGTGATAAATCAATAATGGCTTAATGGGCAAACCTATAAGTGTTAGAAGTAATTAGTTCTTTATTGACTATTAAGGGCTGCTAATGATTATAGTATATGCTGTAGGTATTTTATACATTTAAAGCTGTATCCTTTTTACCCAAACCCTTATAACTATTTCTTTCTTGGCTGTTATCATTTTTTTAATTCGATCATTCATTCTTTAGTACTCCATCTTATTGCACACAAAAAAGGAGTCTAGGTTGGTTGTAATCTCTCAAGACTACAACCAGCAGAAAATGAACAAATATATTATTGCCCTTATCCATATGTTGTGCATAGATTTATATATTTCCTAGTATTAACTAAATAACAGCTCTCTTATTAAACTGTGTGGATATGCATATTGAATATTCACACCCAATATATTGTCTGTATAGTGGTATATATGATGTCACAGCCACAAATTAGCCTTTGCATAATTCTCAGCTCAGAACAATCTCCACTCACATCACTTTGCATGAATTTTTGCTAAATATATTTATTCTCTTAATGTATACTGATCCAAAATTAGCTCAGATTAGTTCTAGCACATGAGGAGATCTACAGAACTATCAAAAATATGTAAGAAGCCTGTAAAAAATTTTAAAGTAGCAGACAATCTCCTTTCTACTACATTCTTGTCTTCCAAGATTAAAAAAGGTGCGTTTACAATATTGCCCTGTGGCTAGGTATCAGAACTGATAAATAATGTGTGAACTTGGTCATTTCTAAAAATACATTAACAGGAGGAAAAAATAAGGTAGAAATGGCAAGCAGATTGCAGGGCTGGTCTCTAATTTCCATCTAGGGAAAAGGGTTGAGCTAAAGGAAGAATCAGAGCCTATAAAAGCTTTCAAAGGTGAAAAGTTTCTTGGTGGTTACGGACTGTCAGGGGTAAGTTTTCTTTTGTTTTTAAATCTCCCTTTGCCCTGATCTTTTCTCTTTAAAAAAAAGTACAGGTTATACTATTTAAGGGGACTTTAGAATGCCATGAAATTACAGGCACTTTTCTATGGTGAAGATGTGTTGTGCAGTCCATTCTTTGCTGTGTATTTTGAGCCTTTGCATATGGGAAGACTAACAAATTCTCAGCTGTTGGGCTGCCTGTGGATCCTGGATGCATTATCACATATTTTGTCTGTTCCTTTGCAGGTTGAGCATTTCATCCAGTTCCTTCTCTCTGTTGAGAGTAGATAATAAAAAGGTGAGAAATCCAAGTGTGGTTATTGGGTGTCTATTCATTCTAGCAAATTGCAGGTATCTCTAGGTCTCTTGGGTGCTGTTGTTTCATTTGATGAATGAGTCTGGCATGGATTTGGGGATGGAGGTTGTGCTTTTGTGTTTCTGAGTATGGAGATGAAAATCTCGGATTTTCCTGCATATCTATTATA
>JANHGD010002226.1:114229-125194 GCA_027560375.1 Imantodes cenchoa
CCCCGCCGCTCCGGTTGTTCAGGTAAGTTGGAAACCGCCCCTGCAGTTGATCCACGGACCGGTCCCGGTCCGCGGCCCAGGGTTTGGGGACCACTGATATAGAAGTTTTTCCTTCAAATTTATGCAAAATATGCATTGTAGAGGAATCAAGAAAGATGCATATTTCAAAGATTTTATTCTGTATGGAAGAAAATATTTAAAAGTCCATAGAGGAGACTATAGTTCACCAAACCAAATTGGAACGTCTTGTTGGTAAGGATGTCACTCCTAATGAAGATTTTTTTAAAAACCAGTCCCTTCTACACTGTATTCTATCACTTCTTCTGGTAGGCAAGTTTTGAGAATGACATAAAGATATTTATGAACCTTCCTAAAATTTAAAAAGTTTTTATCCTTACGAAACATTCATAAGTAGAGTGGAACTTTTAAAAAAATACTTCAACAAAGGTTCAATCAAAGCATCGTTTTCAAGGGGCTCAATGAAAAGGTGTAACTTGCTGCTTTAGTAGTAAAATGGTTGTACGGCTTTGCTTAAGTAGAGGGTCTTCTAAGCATGGACAGATGCTGCTTTATAGCAAGGTAACTGACTGATGCATGTTCTGCTTCACCTATAAATTAAAACAGTCTAATTTTAATTAAACCATCTCATATAGTAGTATAATATGTAATAGAATGTACTCTGGTTTTTTTCTAAACCTAAAGATTCTTTTCAGAACCTTCATATTGGTGTTATCTATAATTGTTTCTTACACTTTCAGCGCATAGTCATGCTATAACCACAGAAGTGTCTTTGGACAATGCTGGCTCTTTTGGCTGTGAATCAGTCATGGGCACTGCTTTTTAGAGTCGGACACCAACTGACAGCAGAAACCGTTATCTTTTTTTTTATAGATAATACAACTTGTCGAGTAATTAAAAAAGAGGCGGAAATGAATGATAAAGCTGCATAAATGTACTATAGTAAATGAGAAAGAATAAAAGTGGTATCCCACTCAGTAATGGTAAACAGACCATCAATTCTAAGTCAGTAACTCAAAATGACTGCAAAATGGCCAGTGATGGTATGAGAACAATTGTTATCAATTTAGCACAACCCAGATTCACCATTTATATTTCAGTTATATTTGGGTACTGCAGACCTAAATTCCATCATAAAAGTTATCAGTAGCTGAGTAAAATGTTTAATTTATGACTGTGCCATGAGGCTACTTATCTGCCCTGCAAATAGGAATGCTACTTTATAAGGACTCAATTCAACACCCCTGATAGCTGACTTGGAATATGGTGACAATAGAAATACACTAAATACAGAAACATTATTTCTGTGGTGAAAATGAAGTGCATTACACCTTAGCAGCATTCACCTGTAGCATTTATTTTCAAGAGAAAACACCCAGTATAACTTAAATAGATGACTAACGTATAAACTGTTCATGTGTCTGGGTTTTTTTTTAAAGCATTTTCATTTATTTTAAGTACAGTGACCAGATTATCTTTGGAAGAATAAAGGACAAACCTGAAAAAGTGAAACTCTAAAAGAGGTTCATAAGGGAAAAAACATGTTTAATTGTTTATGTGTATAACTTTGCTTCACAAGTGAAAATTCAAAAGCAAAGAGGAAAGTTGACAAAAATGCATATTGTAATAAAAATGTCTAAAATCAAATGGTATATGTAAATTTATTTCAGGAAGACATTTCAATTTCCTTACTTTTTCACAAGAATGTGAATGACTGTGAATTAAGCATTTGGCCAATAAAAATTAAGGATAAAAAGTAAAAGACAAAAGCAAATTTTTGAAGAAAAAAATCTAAAGGATAGCTTTCTGAAATAAAAGTATCTTTATAATAAAGGACGTATGATCATGATAATTGTAAGCCAAGTTTCCCCCTGACAGGTTCCAACTCTGTTCACCTTTAGGAACTTGTTAAGACTTTGCTTTTTCTCAGGCATTTGGGGCCCCTTTTGGCTGTCTTGTTATCATGCAGTCGCCATCTTCTATCACACACACACACACACTGTACAAGTTTTGATGCTATGGTTATTTTTCTGGTTATTGTTTGTTTTCAGGTTGCACGTTGCTCTGTCAAATTGTTTGAGCTAGGTGGTCTTTTAAATCTAGTAAGTAAGTAAGTAAGTAAGTAAGTAAGTAAGTAAATAAATAAATAAATAAATAAATAAATAAATAACTCTAAGTCAAACTCAGTTCTGGATATATGTAGTTTTCTTGACATGATAAGAGAAAAAAAATTCTCTTTATTCCTCCAAATGTTACCTAGGGTATTTTTCATAATTGTAAAATCATGACAAGGGCTACGCTGAAGATAAGCAGAACTGGGAACAGCAGAGATATTTCTGTTTTGAGTGGATAGTACATTTTTGCAAGATAAGTCCTTTAAAGATTGAACAGTTGTCCTTATAATTAAATAAGTACAGGTGGAATGAAAAGCATTTCCCCTTCTCCTTGCCACATATTTACCTTTTTCAAGTTACACAAGGCTGCAGGGGATAAGATTGTGGTACAATCACATCACCTAAATGGTGGGGCTACAATTTGGAGGGGAAATTGTTGTTTATACAAAATAAATATAATAATCTTCCCAGAAGAACAGCATGTCAATTTTAAGTCTTAAACTGCTTTAAAAAGCTTGGGGACTACTACAATGGATGTGACTATTCACAATTATTCTTATGTATATATTTATACAGGGGCGCAATGGCTCAGAGGTTAATGACACTGAGCTTGTCAATTGGAAAGCTGCCACCCTGGGTTCGAGACCCGAGTGCCATTCAGTGGAGTGAGCTCTCCTTCCTTGGCCCAGCTCCTGCCCACCTAACAGTTCGAAAGCATGCAAATGCAAGTAGATAAATAGGTAACACTTTGATAGGAAAGTAACAGCATTCTGTGCACCTCTGATATATAGTCATGCTGGCCACATAAACACGGAAAATATCCTTGGCCAAGAAACGGAGATGAGCACTGCTGCCTAGAGTTAAACACACCGGACAAGTAAGTCTTTACCTTGCTGTATCTATTAGATTGGAATATGGAAGTGTTGTATCAAACATATTATTTTATAAGCAGACCAAATTATTTATAATATATTCAAGGTTTCTGAAGTAGCAAAGTTATTTCAGTTATTTTGGAGAGTGCAAAAAAAAATCTATTTAAGAGAGAGACACTGTGTGTCCAGCTTCACATCCATACCTTTTACGTTTACACCAGCTCGTAAGAAATATGAGAGCAAAAACATTTTCACTACTACTTTTGGAGCAAATCTAAATATTTGCTGCTCCAGTGAGCAGCAGATACTTTCTCTTATTTTATTAGATGGAAGTTGAGTGATGCAGGGAGCCAGAATGTTAATATGCTACTGGTGACATCTTCTTGGAAAAGAATTCAGAATGGATGATTTCCTCTTTGGAGGTTACTTTCCTAGTAATTTGAATATGTCAGAGAGTTGAACTGGCATTGTATCTTCTGCCATTCCAGTATTAAAAGATTAAAGTTAAAATTTGAACTAGACATGTGGATTAGGGTAAAAAAGGATGATGGTTTGTACCTTTAACAAGGTCTGCCCATGAATCATCAAGCTTTGAAGGTCATCTCACTGGGATCAGATCCCTGCTTGTTAATAGTGCTTTGGGTTTACCAATTATTTTTCTTGTAAATGTTTCGCTTTATCCTCCTAAAAATAAAATCCCATTGAAAGCAGGAAGTATTTTAAAACAAGCTATTCTTTAAAACGACATGTTCTTGCAGCTGCCTATATTGTGAATGCCTCTGCATACAGGTTAAATATTTTCAGTCTGCTGCAGTTGCTGGCTCATGGATGCCAATGACAATTATAAAATTGTTCCAAAATGTCATCAGCTCTGGATCTCAGTTTCACAGAACGATGGCAGTCACAGAATGAGGCATATAATATCCAATGTGTTGTGATTATTAGACCGTTAACTGTTGATTTATCTTTTTTCTTTCTTTTTTTGAAAAACCTGCTTTTGAGTCAATAAGTCTATAATGGTTTACATGCTCATGAATGCAGTTATATGGATTACTACAGCGTTTCTCAATCTTTTTCCACCCTTGGCCCCCTTGTTATTTTTCTATGATTCCCCAGGTTCAGGTTCCATTACTAGATACAGACTTGGAATAAGAAAAGGTGTTCTCTGGCATCAACAAGTGAATATTGGCAGTATAATACACTTTAGTTCTCTGTCCTCTCAGCATGTGCCATTAAGTCTATTACATGTTTTCACCTGTGGCTCCATTAAAACATCCTGGAGTAGCCACTCCCAACCTATTGGGTACCAGGAACTCGTTGCATGGGAAAAGTTTTTTCCATGAACCGAGGGGGTATGGTTTTGTGTGCTGCTGGCACCCCATGGATAGGGTTTTGTTGTTTATGCAGCACTGGCATGCTGCAGACCAGGGACTGGGGACCCCTGTCCTAGAGGGCCCCAAATGAGAACCACTGACTTATTAAACAACTCTAATATAGTCAAGCTTCCTCTCTTAGTTATCTTGAACTTAGTTGAAGTTTCTCGGATATTCAAAAAGCATGGCTGGTGAGGAATCATGCACTAAGAAGCCACTACAAACAATTGATTTTGTATGATTGCATACCCTTTTTATATCCAATTCAGTTAAATCCTTCTCCTTCCATTTCTATGCTTCATAAAACCGTTGCTTTCTGTTTCTCAACTTAAGCCCCTGGAAATACTCTAATTCCCAGCATTCTCCTCCCTCCCCAACACTAATTTAAAGTATACAGCAAAACTATTTCCATCAGAATTTTTTGATGATCGTGCCAATTTTCTTAACTGACAAATATTTAGAATGAATATATTGGAGGCTAATTTACATATATGACTCAATACAGAGAAAAGTGCATTTTTCTATTTAAAAAGTAATGTGAAAAAGTGCACATAGTAGAAAAAAACATATAACAACTGTATATACTAGAAGCGTGCATATGTATGAATATTTATGATAACTTTTTCTGCTCAGTTCATAAACAGCAGACTAACCAAATTTATTTATGGAAAGAAAAATCAGCAAAATCAAAACTGACAGTCTCACCTACAGAGAATAAGATAAGGCTAATTAAGAGGTCACAATACATTTGCAAAGTCTCTAAAGACCTGATACAAAGAAAAAGATATCTCTCCAGGAATAATATATTTAAAAAGTCCTTTCCAAAATAAAGTTTAATGCAAGAAATGTTATCACAAATTGTCAGTGCCTATTTCAGAAGCCATTCCTTCCTACAAATTAAGCAGAACTTGCCTAAAGACCTCATGGATCTTGTTTGGATCAGGAAACACAGGGATACATTTAAATGTTGTCTTTCTGCATTACACTTAGTCTTATTTCTTAACCTCAGCCAAACACAAATCAGTTAAATTCTAGTCCAATTTTGGGTCTGTCATTTTTATTAAAATAAGCATTTAAACATACTGGCTCAATTGTACAGTATGCTCTATTTCACAGTTCTGTAAAAAAAACTTCATTTTTTTGCAAACCAAAACATCTGAATTCCCACCATTTGTGCCACAAATGGTATGTGGCTGGTCACACATATAACAACTATTGAATTGTTCCAGTAAACCTGTTTCAGAAATGCCTGTTCTACAGTATTCTGGTCCAGTGCCAGAATAAGATGATGTTCAGGTCACCTGGCAAACACAAAATAAACACAGTGACAATGTCAGCACCACTGAAAAATAAAGCATGATAGCAGTATACTAGTATTTGAGGAGCTGCCCAAAGAAAAAGGGGGTCAACTTATTTTCCAAAGCACCAGAAGACCAGACAAGAAACTATGGATGGAAATTAATCCAGGAGAGAAGCAACCTGGAACTAAGGAGAAACTTCCTAACAGTGTGAACCATTAACCAGTGGAACAACTTGCCTCAGAAGTTGTGGGTGCTTCAGCAGAAGTTTTTAAGAAGCTGCTGGACAGCCACTTGTCTCAAATGGTACAGGGTCTCCTGCTTGAGCATGGCGTTGGACTAGAAGACCTCCAAGGTCCCTTCCAGCTCTATTCTGATTGCTTGCTTAAAGTTAGTATGGTAAACTTTTACAAGTTTTTTCTTGTTTCTTATCAAAACACAAATAAGAGAAATCTGTTCAGTAAACCTTGCGCAGGCACTATCAATGAGACTGATGAATTAAGTTGCTGTATTTAAACTATATTATGCAATTCAGTAGCTTTGCTTTTAAAACGTTTGCCATCCGTTACTTAAAGCTGTAGCCTACTGACCCAGCCTACTACTCAGTCACTTTTCATGCACAGACAAGTCTTTTGGTGTTCTTAAGGTGTGTTCACTTTGTACTGACTGAACTTCCAAAGAGCCTGGGGATCACAAGAGAACTTATCTAATACATTCCAGTGGGATTAGATTATAACAGTAAGAATCATGATCACACAAATCCTATTTTATGAAAGAATACCATAATAAGGTATATTTTCTTTTAAAAAAATTATCAACCCATCAAACCAAATATTTACTCATTATTTACTAGAAAAGAAGGAACTCCAAATATAATCTACAAGTGAGAATAATATGACATATTCTTCTAGAAAAGAAAAGAATGACTGAGAAAAAGGAAATGTATTTAATATACTTGATATTTAATTTAAGAAATGTAGTTTACAAATAAGAATTATATGACACATTCTTCTGGAAAAATAAGGAAAGACTCAAAAGGAAATTTAGTCAAAATATTGCTTTACTTTTTCTTTTTTTAAAGCACAGTTTGAAATTTTATTACAATGAAACGTTTTGTTTCCAAAGTATTGCAATTCTGCTGTCAGCTTACACAAAGCATATTCCTCAACAAACTCTAGCCATTTCTCACTAATATAACACATGAGATTTCAGAACCAAAAAACATCATTATTATTTATTTCACTATGCATTTCAGGATTGTGCTTGTTTTATTATTATATATTAATTGTAGTGACTTACTCAAAACGCTTTTTCTCGTTTTAATATACAGCTGCTCTTCAATTTAGGACTATAATTGAGCCCACAATTACAGTCATAAGTTGTGACAGTTGTTCGGCAGATCACCACATCACCGTATGCCGATTTTATGACCATTTTACAGCAGTCATTAAGCGAACACAGCACTTGTAATGTGAACATTGCAGTTGTAAAGTGAACACCACAGCCATTTAGTGAATGCCACAGTCATTAAGAAAGACCATTGTTCACTATGGGGATTTTTTTTTTTGCCTGAAACTGGAAATGACAGTTGCCGCCAAAATGTTATCAATCACAGTCATGTGACAGTATGATGCTGCAAACAGCTGTAAATGAAGCCAAACTGCCAAATATCCCAAATGCAGTTATGTTACCATAGGCTGGTGGCAGTGTTGGTGGTGGAGACAACTGCCAGAACTTCAAATCTGGGTTGTAAGTAGATTTTGGGGGGGGCACTATAACATAGCACAGTCAGTAAGTGGACAGTCATGAGTCAAGGACTATCTCTATTGCAATTGGATCTGGAAGACAGGCATCATACAGTTTTTATAAATACTCAAAAGGAATAAAACAGTTATCACAGGGTTTATGTGTCCACATCCCATCGGCCAGTGTATCTCTTTAGGTAGCCAAAAGAGCACCAACTATATATCAGAAAGCAATGAAGCGCACAAAGTACAAAAAGTATTTTTAGAAATAAATCAGAACAACCCAATAGTGGCTTAGCGTATTCAGGAAATCTAGAAGGCAGATGATGCATTTGGACAATAAACAATAAACCAAGCGAGGCAGGAATAAATATAGAAATATGGGAACAATGATACTGACTGACTGACTGCTGCAATATGCTTCGCACCACATAGCAACATCCATCACTGACACAGCACTATGAAAAGTTTACCTCTGAGCATAGATCAGAAAAATTTGGTCCTTATAATCAAAAAAGAAACAAAACAACATTATGAATGGCTTAGCAACTTGGCTTGCTTTTGACAGTTTAAGAAGAGATCAGATGTAAATGCCTCCAATTTTTTTCAATAACCAGATGACTTATTAATTTTTATTTGTAGATTATATTTGCCAAATTAAATATTCAGTATATTAGTTAAATTGCAAGAGCAGGCACTGAAAGTAAACTACAGTTCAACCCAATGGTGAAATCCAATTTTTTTTACTACCGGTTCTGTGGGCGTGGCTTGGTGGGCGTGGCAGGGGAAGGATACTGCAAAATTTCCATTCCTACCCCACTCTGGGCCCAGCCAGAGGTGGTATTTTCCAGTTCTCCAAACTACTTAAAATTTCCACTACTAGTTCTCCAGAATCTGCTGGAATTCACCCCTGGTTCAACCTGTTTATTACGCATTAGAGGGCATCAACATATTATGCAATATGACAGCACCACTTAATACTTAAGAAATATTAAGAAAATGAATGACAACGTGTTCAGGATGGGAAGGATTAAAAAGAAAGTCAAAACTCTTCCATATAAATTGGTATATAAACCACTGAGACAAGATTACTACAGCATCATGTATTCACATGATAAAACATTTAATACAAATCATACAGGCAAGCACATGATCCTTTATACACAGAACAGTTTTAGTCAAATGTTAAAGAATTTTATTTTGGTTGAAGTTATTATTTGAAAGGAAACAATAGTATTATTATTAAACGAGTTTAATGCTCACTTTCCTTCAACAACTGTGGGAGAAATGTGATTACTACACTTTTCATTACAAAGGAAGAAAATAAGCAGCAGGACAAATCCTCCATTTCCCATTTCTGCAAACAGTAAGAAGTATCATGATCTCTTCCATCTAGGAACTAATTGAAACCAGAGAGGGTTGAGAGTTTTCTCCAAGGGTACTTTTTCAGATTGATTAAATAACATTAAAGGCCATGTTTAGCAAGCTAAACATGCTGTATGTGAGATAGGATACGCAATTGTTCAAGAAAGACCACTGCCTGAACCCCTTTCACACACACATTTATTTTAAGGTAAGCACTTCCTAGATTACTGCAAATAGGAAAAACATATATGTGTGTGAATCATCTGTACTACCTTATGACAGCATGTATTTGGGTTTAGCTTTGCATGGAAGAGTTGTTTTAGCCAGCAAATTTGGAGTAATCTTTTCAGTAGCAGACTCATTGCTTAACACCAATAATTTAAAAGGTGTAAGTGAATTTCATAGGTTCCCTGAGAGAACTGCAGTTTCAGCTATCTAAAAGAAGATCCAAAAAAAAAAAAAAGGCTGAAGGCATACGTTTAGACATAGTTTTGGTCTCAAAATTCGAATTAAAAATAATCATGATCAAATGTTCTTTTGTATTCTTAGAACTCCAAAGTAACATTTTTAAGAACTGGAAAGCCTTCCTAGATAAGGGAAGGAATATATTTAGTTTGCATTCTAATTTGACCAATTCTTACATTTTTTAATATAATTCAGAATAAAATTATATGACAAACTGTTGCATTTTTACACTTTCGTAACATAGTTTGAAATTCTAATAATGTACAAAAATTGCACATTATAAGCAACACATACTAAAATGTTGACCTTGGATAAATACAAAAAAACTTGTAAACTGCTGAGAAAAATGGAAATAATGAAATTTTGACAAAGAAAATTGAGCAAATGTAAGCCTGACATGGATTCCTACCCAACTGCTAAAACCTCTAGAATTTGCACAGGTTTCTGATTGATCTGTATATGTTTGGGTTTTTTTTTTAATTATTGAAATGTTTTGGACCTAATAGGAGCAAAGCATCTATCTAACACCACGCCTCAGAGCAGCATAGAAATGCTGCTGTGAAATATTGTTCTGAGTTATTTTTGAAGAGTGTAGAAATATGATTTAACACAGTATAAACTTTACATTTATGAAGAGCTATTTGAAATATGTGATACTTTAGGTTAAGCATAATTAACACAATTCATTTTATAAAAATAACCCGAGGATGCCAGTTGTCCATTGATAGACATCTGTAGAGAAAAAAGCACGACTAATACATCACTCATTTGAAACAACATGGGCATTGTCCTAGTCTTGATATTTTTACTTCTAAGTAAAAACATAAGAAAATGAAATGGATGGGCACGAGCATTTGTCATGTGCTATACATTTACATTTATAATGACATAGATCTGATTATATGATATCTGAATTCATGCTAAAAACACATTACATATTAATTAGGAGAAAGAAGAGATGGTTGTGGGATAGTTAACTCTGAATACTATAATTTACTGATGAATAATAGTGACATGTACCCATCTTCCCTTTCTACCACCACTAACAATAAAAAGGGATGATTTAACTCACTGAACTTACATTGACAAAAGAAAATGTTGCTTCACATTAATGTGCATAAATTTAATGCAAAATATCTCTAAAGTATCAAAAATGGTCTTCAATTCACAGGAGCAGCCCCTTCCATGTAGATACACACTGAAGTAAAATACAAGCAAAAATAAAAACAGTTCTCCACTTCAAATAATAAGATCCAAAAACATCCTGCTTCTCAGCATACGTCACACCGTGACTAAGATGGCCTATCTTGTGGAGCTGCGCTACTAGCTGTATAAATTTGATAAATAAATAAGCCTTATCGATCCATATTTTAATTTACTTAAGTATATATTGTGTACAATATCGCATCAGAGGTGGGTTCCTTCCAGTTCAGACCAGTTCACCTGAACCAGTAACAACCTGCTGGTGACGTCATGATGATGTCACGGAACCGATTCAGTCAGTGCCGGTCCATCAGCACCATCTTTTTTTAAAAATTATTTTTCTTTTTCTTCTGAGCATCTGCAGAAGCTGAGATTCCAGCACTGCGCATGCGTTGCCATCTTGTTTTCGGCTTAAAAAAATTGGGGGGGATTTTTCAGCACGTGCATGCGCATGTGCGCCCATGAGGCCCGCCCACACACAGCAGGAGGAAGCGAACTGGCAGCAAGGTAAG
>JANHGD010002226.1:131042-147176 GCA_027560375.1 Imantodes cenchoa
TTTGTTTAGCAGAGTGATGGCATTCGGGAAAAAACTGTTCTTGTGTCTAGTTGTCTTGGTGTGCAGTGCTCTATAGCCTCGTTTTGAGGGTAGGAGTTGAAACAATTTATGTCCAGGAGCCTCTCGGTTTTCATTCAGGAGCTGCTAAAATGATTAGCATTGACTGAACATACCACACTTACCAGCCCTGGTTTCCAGAAAGAAATACAGTAGCATTTATCAGAAATATCTCTCTTCAATAAGAGACTAAAACTGGGGGTGTCGGCTGGGATGGGGGGGAAGCATCTCCCTTTCCTTTTCCAAGATAATTGTGCCACGAAGCCCCAAAGTGTCAATAGGTTCCAGCTCAAGTAATCACTCAACATTCAATCATTTGTGTGAAGTTTTCTGAGGGTTTCCTGCCTAAGCAGGGGGTTGGACTAGAAAACCTCCAAGATCCCTTCCAAAACTCTGTTTCTATTTCTACTCTTGCTGGATATTAACCATCAGGGTAGAGAACAAGAGCAGCCTGTGTCTTGAGGGATACCCAGTTTGCCTAAAACAAAAGCTAGTGCTAGTGGTAACAGAATAGTTTGTTTGGGGTTTTTTTGTCCAAAAAGGCTATCACAAACTGTTAGGGGAAGTGCTTGACATTTCTGTGGGTAGTTTGAAAACACACAATGAAATGATTCACTAAAAGATAATTCTGTGTTATTATCGAAACACAAGGGGGGTACACCTTGTCAAGATATTTGACAAAAGCCTTTGAAGAAAGCCCATAGTGGGGCTTTCTTCAGGGAGGAAAAGTTCCCAACCTCAAGAGAAATTTCTCTGGGCCAGTACCGGTAGTCATATTCCTCTGTGAAAAGAATCAGTCTAACAGGTTTCCCATATCTTCAGGAGGAAAGAAAGAAAGGAATTCACTGTTTCTAGAGGGAAATGCTGAACAATTGCTTTTTGTCTGGCTTTCCAGTGCTGAGATCATTCTGATGAGGAGGCTTTTATTTTGACCAGGCTGTACCACTTTGAGGGCTGAATGCTGCACTTGACCCTTGGCATGCCAGAGATTCAAATGGATGGGACCATGATAAAAACTAAATTTTGATATAATTTAAATCGGTTAGTTTATTGCTGTGCATTTAATAGTTCTCTGTTTGTATCATAGTAAAATTGTGGTAAGGTGACAACTCTGAAGGGCACTGAAACTTTATCCAGCGCCTTATAGTCTCCATTTTTTATTGGACTAGAACTGCATTTGAGAATCCTGAAATAAATTTTTCTTAATCCAATGTCTTTTGAATGTGCTGGTTGGAAATTAGGAAAGTTATGTTCCCAAATGCTGGGAATATCAGATTGAAGAAGACTGCCTAAAATAAGGTATTTGACAACCCATTTTTTTTCCTAAGCCATTATTGCATTCTGAATGATCAGAAACATATTCTTGCTAAATTCTGAAAACACACATTTCACATAAAAGTATGGCATTGACATTATTCATTAATTCCTTTCTTTGACTTGTGGATTTATAGACACCTTTCTACTAATGTTCAAGACAGTTCCTTCATTATATTCTTTTTTCACACTGTAAAGAGTGTGAAATCTTTTGAGAGCTAATTCTTGGAACATCAACACATTGAACAAAGGATTTGGGTAATCAGCGCTGAAAAAGAAATAACTCCTAATTTGCAGATCAGAATAGCCTGCAGTCTTCTACCAGACAAAGTCGTTTCTGAAGAAGAAACCTAAAGTAGAAGGGAGAAGACTGAAACAGAACATGAGACAAGTAATACGTATATGAACAGAAAATAACAAAGGAAAATAAAGCCAGTGATAGAAAATAAGAATTCTTTCAGCATAAAGATCGCTGCCTCACTGCAATATGAGTGGCAAACAAACAAAAAACTAACTAAATACCACTATTTGTCAGTCACCAAGAGAAAGTTTTGTCTTCAGAACAGCTGATTATTAGTATTAGAATGTTCCAGGGTGGTACAGAATGTTCTTGACATAATAATGTGAAGAAAAAGAGGAGGGAAAATATCACAAAGAAATATCTCTTTTCTGTAACTTTCTATTCCAACCTTGAAGAACTTTGAATGCTTGAAAGGAAGAACAAAAAATAGAGAAATATATCAAAAGAAAACCCTGAATCTGTATTGGTTCTGAACATGATACTGCCCAGTTCCTAATTTGTTTGAAAGTCAGAATATCCATCTTAATATACTGAAAATGAACCTAACTTTTATAGAATTTTCATCTAAAGTGAGCATAGACCTATCTTATGTTGTATCATCATCAAGATCATTCTTACCAATTCAGAACTTCACTTTTTCACAAAGCACAGTAATGATAACTGATGCAGATTATAATTTGCATCAACCAAGTTGCAGAATCATGTCTTTTGTCCTAATTTATTTATTATGCTTTAATTTACTTGCTTTTTTACTAAAATTGATGGAAATTGCTTCCAAACAATTCTGATTCAGATGGCAATCAACATGACTGACATCAGAAATTTCTAGAGTGGTATGGGAAAGATTAAAATTATTCTATCCATAATTGCCTGTCATTGAATATTAGGATATGGAAAAGCTTGCTAAAAGCTCAGTTGATATTTTTTTTAAATCAGACTACAAACAAAATAAATGTTGAAAATAAGTCTGTTTACGCAAAGCCTTCCTATTTCTTTTTTCTTTTTTAAACTCTCAAATAGATTTGACTGTATTCTGACTACAATAGTCTTTAATGCATTACAGAAGTAAAACAATAAGTAAAAAACATTTACATCATCAAATATCTTTGGTATTTCCAGTGTAAAATATGAATAAGTGAAAAGTTTATTTTTTATAAAAATGTCCTACCCAATTGGCATGGATTCCTTTAGCATTTTTTGTTGCTCAAAAGTGCCATGGTTCAAACGTTTTAAGAACATTTATACCAAAATTCATTCAGCCAAAAAGCCATTTCTTCTAATGAAGATGAATAATTCTTACCAGTATTTGTGTGTTCAGACTGATTAGCTAAGAGAATTTTAGGATATTTTAAAATTACAGTTATTCATATATGATATGATTCAACTGAAAGGAAATTCTTGAAATAAGCATAGTACAAAGACTCAGCACAGAAGGATTGTCTCTATTCATCAACAACCAAAATCCAGTCTGTTGTAAGGCGCAGTTGACTCTTTATTAAAGCCACTAATAGCCTAGAAGCTCATATTCAATCTGCTACAAAAGCTGAATGCATAATAGGATATGTTTTTATGAGATCAATTAAAAATGTTAACAAATTAATTTTCTGAAACTCTTCATGAAGAAGGTTTTGAGGTGTAATATTTATTTATTTATTTATTTATTTATTTATTTATTTATTTATTTATTTATTTATTTATTTTTGTACTTATATAAATCTTGCAATACATAAATACCATAATAATAGTTAGTCTTGGCATACACAAGTTTATTTAGTGGCCTTTCGAAGTTACATCGCTGCTGACAAAAGTGACATATGACCATTTTTTCACATTTTGTAACTGTTGCAACATTTCCCCAGACATGTGATCAAAATTCAGATGCTTGGCAACTGACTCATACTTATGATGGTTGCAGTGTCCCAGGATCATATGATCCCCTTTCCAACCTTCTGAGAAGCAAAGGCAATGGGGAAGTCAGATTCACTTAACAACCATATTATTAACTTAATAACTTGTAGGATGGGGCAAAATTCACTTAACAACTGTTTCACTTAATAACAGAAGTTTTGGGCTCAATTAAGTTGAGGACTGCCTGTCATTGAACAGAATATAAGGCATGTGATAGATAAAGAAAATAAATATTAAATGCAAGGGATGACAAGCCAGAGGAGATTTTAAAAGGCTCAATCACGTTGTTGCACCTGAAGTTTAAAATTTATCACAATAGTCCTATGTAACTGTTCAGGCTGAATGCATGAGGGAGCATTTCTAGGTAGAGTCCAGGAGTGTGCATAAAATGGATGTCAAACGCAAGGCCTGCAGGCCGGATCTGGTCCATGGGGTGCTTAGATCTGACCCACAGGGCTGCCCAGGAGCTCCATTTTCACTGGCAGAAGGTTGCAGGAGGTCATTGCACCCGGAAACGGAGCTCAAGAGCCCATTTTCACTGGCAGAGCACTCGGGCCACCACAGGAACCCCCAACACAAGTAATGTCAACCTATCCCCACCCACGCTGTCCCCACTCACCCCGGCCCTTCCAGGTCAAACACAACCTTGGTGTGGCCCTCACTGAAATTGAGTTTGACACCCTTGGCATAGAAGCTCCACCTTAATATTTCTGCAATGATCCTAGCATTTACATTTGATAAATTAAGTACTGCTTTTAAATTGTCAACATAACATGTGTTAAGGGAAAGTGGTTTGTGTTTTCCTTCATGCCTCTGTGCATATTTAGCAAATTACAGAGCATTGCATATATGGAAATACTGAGGGTACACTGGCATCAGCAGTGGGTTGCTCACAGTTCGGCCTGATTCTATGAACTGGTAGGGGCAGCAGTGGGAGGCTCTGCCCACCTGCCTGGGACGCTTCTGCACATGAACAGAAGTGTTGTGCGTGCATGAGCACTTGTGCGAACCAGTAGCAATGGGTTTTAGAACCCACTACTGACTGGCATGATCCCCGCTATACCCTTGCCTCTTGTATTCTTTGTCTAAATATCTAAACAGGACTGATTATGAGTTGGGATATAGTTTTGCAGATGTAAGTGGATTAAGGTTTCAGAATACAGTGTGTTAGTACATCTTACAAAGTAATAATGAAATACATGACAACTGAATTATCACTAGAATATAAACAAAACTGAAGAAGGGACATGTTTGCTTTCATTGTTCTGATTTTCTTTAAAATAATATATTTTTTGTTTATTTCTTGTTTCTTTCTCTCTTTCTATTTCTTGCTCTGCATTCAAGTTATAGTATAAATGGTTTCTATGAGTATTTATGTCTAAGTGGTAAAAGGAACCTTCAATAATAATAATAATAAAATATGTGAGAAGATTGTTAAGAATATATATTTAATATTCATATGAAATCTTTAAAAGGGCTATTTTTTTAAATCAAACGTTAGAAATCTGAAAAAGACAGCCATGATTAACTGTGTAGGAGCTTTCTTATTTTTTCAAAGCTGTTTCTAATTTACAAGGTGTAAAAACTAATCATAGGTGTAAATGCTTACAAAAGCCAGAGGTAAATTTTATCACAGTTCTAAATAACTTAGTTAAAGGCAAATCCTGCTCAGATCAGTGGGATGTTCAAATAATATAGTTATGACTACTGAGATAAATTTCAGTACTCTCAGTGTGATGTAGGGGTATGAAATAGAACATTTCTAAATATTCATAATTTTCTTGTAATTCAAAAAATTACAAAGGCATAAGCTTTTGAAGCACAGTGGAACTACCAGAGGATTGGAAAAGAGCCAATATGGTTCCAAACTTTTAAAAGGGAAAAAGTGGATCCATGAAAACTACAGACTAGTCAGTTTGACATCAACACCTGGGAAAATCCTGAATCAGGTAATTAAGCAGTGGATTTGTGAGTCTCTAGCAATGAACAAGGCAATTAATAGAAGCCAGCATGGGTTTGTTAAGAACATATGCCAAACAAATGTTATTGCCTTGTTAGAAAAATTAGTGGCCCAAGGAAATGCTATGGCTACAATATATTTAGACTTCAATAAGTCATTTGATAAAGTAGACCACAGCCAACTTCCTGGCAAGAACAATGTGGGATAAACAGTACCATAACAAATTGAGCTGTAATTGGCTGAACAACCACACTCAGTGTGTCATCAATGGAACTACTTCTAGTTGAGGAAAGCATGCAGTGTGGTATCTCAAGGTTCTGTTTTGGGCCCAGTGCCCTTCAACATCTTAAATGACCTAGATGAAGACACTGAAGGAATTCTCATCAAATTTGTGGGTTAAAGCTGATGGAAATTGCTAACACTTCAGAAGAGAAACTCAAGTTTTTGAAGGATCTTGACAGATTTAAGCTCTGGGCCCTGTCCAGCAAGATATTCAGTGGTGAGATAAGTAAGGTTACACAGGAAAAAAAACAGATGCCCAAATACAGGATAGGCAATATCTGGCTCAACTGTAGTACCCATGAGACAGAACTTGATGTCCATGGGACCACCACTGAAATAGGAGACAGCCGTGTGCTGCATTTGCTAGAAATGTCAATGAATTCTAGGCTGCATCAACAGAGGGATCATCACACCCGTATCATGGGAAGTGATAATACTGTTCTGTACTGCACTGGTGAGGCCCACATTTGGAATTCTGCATGCAATTCTGATAACCACAATATGAAAAGATGCCAAGGCCCTAAAAAGAGTGCAGAGAAGACCAACAAAAATGATAAAGGGTCTGGAGGCTAAATCTGTGAAGAACAGATAAAGGAACTAGATATATTTAACTTAACAAAGAAAAGATTGAAGTGTGACATGATAGCAATCTTCCAATATTTAAAGAACAGAAAAGTTGGTGTTGATTTAATATCTACAGCACAAGACAAGAAGTAGTGGGTAAAAGTTCCAACCTGGAAATAAGGAAGAATTTACCAACAGTAAGAATTATTAAGCAATGAAATAGCTTGCCTCCCAAAGTTGTGGGTGTTTCATCACTAGAGGTTTTCCAGAAAAGTTTGAACAACCTTTTGTCTGTGAAGGTATGAGGTATCTTGTCGTGGGCAGGGTGTTGGACTAGAAGACCTCTAAGGTTCCTTTTTGGAACCCTATGATTTTATGATTCTAAATCAATTCACAATAAGGCTAAAATTATATTAATAATTTTAATAAAATATTTTATTAAGAATGCCTATAATAACCAAATATTGCAAGTTCAGTTGTGTTGTACTTCCTGCTCCTTCATGTAGTTCAGTGAATTAGTGAAGTGTCTCAGTGGTTTAAGAATGGTATCTAGACATTAAAAAGGCTTTATCTCCTTTTCTCTAGATAACATAACCTGCATATCTCTGTCAAGGTCATATTCCTTGCTCTCTATAAATCATCTGGCCATTTTTTTCTGTTGCAACACTATATTTTATGTTTCCATTAAAAGTATAAAAATTATTTTAAAATGTTCTTTAACACTTGTAAATTAACATAAATACACTTGGTTCAAATAAATATATTTTACTTCTTTTTAGTGACCATGAGTTTTGTGGATTAATAGGTGGCATCAAAAAATGAAGAAGATACGCCCTATTACTTCTTATCTTTTTCTCACTAATAGCCACTCCTTGAAACTTATTGTTTCAAATTGGCACAAATTTTCTTTCAGAATTCACCTATTGGCAGGTAGAGTGAGATGTCTAAAGAAATCTTCACAATTTCTCAAGGGCTGAATTTCCTATTAGTAGAGATAACTACAGAACATCAATGGGATTAATCCAGGAGGTTTGAATTAGGTGGGTTCTAAAACCCATTGCTGCTGGCTTGCGCTTGTGCTTACGCTTGCGTGTGACGCTTCTGTGTATGCGCAGAAGCAACCGGGTGGATGAGCGGAGCCTCCCACTACCCCCACTACCAGTTCGCAGAACTGGGCCGAACTGGGAACAACCCACCGCTGGATTAATCCCTTTGTGAGGCTTCCCCTTAGAATCTAATAGAAACTTGGGAAGTTAGAGATTGTTTTGAAGAAACAAAGGACACAAGATCCAGTTTGGTGAAGTGGCTAAGGTGCTGGGCTAGAAACTGGTAGAACTCAAAAGTGGCTGGTTGGATTTGGAATAGTCACTCTAACACACTTCACACTGTTAATATCGTGGAGCAGTAAGTATTATGCCTTAAGCTACTTTAAACTGAAAAAAAGTGGAATACATATCTAATAAATTCACACGTTTCTCTTGTCTGCCTTGTAAATGACTTAAGTGCAAGATTAATTTCTCTGAGAATTTCACAGAAGTCACTTTCCTTTGAGATAAAGCCAAAATATCCTTTGATCAAACTGAATGAGAAAAGGTAGAAAAATGCAGAATTTCCCTCTCTGTCTCTAGTGGCTTCCTTCCCAAGTCCGCTCACTTACATGTGGATTTGCACTGGAATTTCCAATATATATGTTCAGGCATTGACCAGGATTCAGAAGATGTAAATCCCATTCTAAGAGAACTGAAATCAGGTATGAAAAAGTTCTGGAACAGCTGCTAATGTTCAAAGACACCAGGAGCATTCATAAGACTTTGAATCTATCAGTAGGTATTAAAAAATTTTCTTGGCTGTTGTCTCTGGTTGTTGGAATGAATCAAGATATTAAGATCTGTGCATTAGGATGGCAGCATCAGGACCAATTGAGTATCAGGCTATATAGCAATATTTTTCAAAATTGGCATACTGGCTTTGAAATTCTGGGACTTGCAGTCTACACATCTTAAAGTTGCCAAGTTTATAAAACACTGGTAGATGGTGTTCCAGAAGGCAGGTGCTGCAACTGGTAAAACTAACTTTACTTTTGATTTTTTTATTCAAATACTGAACATAATACCTATATGAATATCTGCATATAAAATATAATTTTCATCTACAGGATGCCAAATATTTATTTTTAAAAAGCATTTTAACATTGGGTTCCCCAACCCATTCCTTCCAGGTGTGCTGGAATTCCATCTGCCAGGATTCCATTAGTCAACCAGAGTGAAGACTATAGTTGCAGATGATTTGTAAGGTTTATTGGCACAAGGCTAAATATTAATGCATCTCTAATTCATTCAATGGAAATGTGTGTTAACATCTAATTTTCCCTTATTCAAGAACGTATGAGATCAAAACATGGAGAAACGCAACTGGTTGAATTTACTGGCAAGTTTCAAATTGTTGCCTACAGATTTCAAGCATGGCATCAATGTTAAATAATTCTTACTGAAAGCTAGTGTTTCTCCCTTATGGTTAAGTAGAATTTAGCTTGACAGAATTAAGTTGCATTGCCTGTTAGGGAAAAAAAAGAATGATTTTGATACAAACCTGACTGTGAATAAAAATAAGTTACAGAACTTTCAAAATGCGTATCACTGTTAAAAGCTTGTCAGTCAGATTCAGTTATTCACAGACTGACATTTAGGGAAAGAATGCTGTCTTGTTTGAGGAAAATAAAACAAAATAACGTTGATCTGCCACTGATGTCTTAACACTGGAAAATTTAGGAAAAAATCATGTTGTGCAAGGTTGAAAAGCCACAGGACAGCTACAGAACTTACAAAATCACAAGAACTAGGAAGGGATGAAAAAATCCTTAGAAAATGGAACAACTTTCTGAAAGATGAAGTATTTAATTTGAACCTTCTCTTTGGTATACTCCTGTAAAAACAAAAGAGACATAGAAATGCAATATAGCATTGATACAGGATAAAGACTGCAGAGAAGATTTTCATAGGTCAGTACAGATCTGTTGAATGCTAGGCTGGAGTCTCTGTCTCTTTCTGTCTGTCTGTCTGTCTTTCTCCCCCTTCTCCTTGTCCCTCTCCCTCCCTTTCTCTCCCTCCTTCTTGCTTATGTTCACGTGGGTGAATGATTTTTCTCATCAACCTTTATGGCAAACAAATTGCCTTCAATTTGTTAAAATATGGAGAATGTTTATATATATATATTTAGGCTTTTGTAGGTGGGATGCTGGGTTGGGTCTCACAAGTTACAGCATATATGAAAATGTCCTGTCTTTTATTTAATTTCATCCACTTTCCAGCAATCTGAGCATCCCTTGCTTTCTACACTTCAATTAACTTTCCAGAAAAGATTTCATTAAGTTATTTTTCAGAGCTAGGAAGTAGGACAGCTAAGGGGGACTACGGTGTGTTGAAGAACAGTATGGAGGAATAATAGGAAGAACTCTACCTTCTCTGGCCATAAGAAAAAAACATGTCTTGTTAGAAATGTCACTAGAAGATATTCCCAAATACTTTCCCAGGGGGTGGGGCGAGCTAAGAAAATAGCAACCTATTTTGACTTGGGAAGAAATTTTTTTGAAGCTTTGAGAATACATTTCGACCCCGTGTTATTTTTTATATTCATAGGCACACATCATCCTACTTTATTACTCTATATCTATCTATCTATCTATCTATCTATCTATCTATCTATCTATCTATCTATCTATCTATCCACACATACACACACACACACACACAAACACTTATGTCCTAAGATTGTTCTTAAGCAAATGCATCTAGGATTTGTAATCTGTTCCTTAGCATTTACAATTTCCTAGCTGTCTTTTTATTGTGAAATTTAATTATTAAACTTCAATTTGTTAATAGCAGTTGAATTCCGGTTCATCCCCTATTTGTTCAGCCCTTTTCTACTTTCTAAGCAATGGTGAATTGTCTTTTCTTCTTTTACATGTGTCACTCAAGGCAGACTAAACAATAGTTATAACAAACCTTCATTGCTGCCATTCTTCCTTGTTTCTGTCATTATATTACTAATCTCTCTAAAGATTTACAACTGACTGTCATTCAGCTCCATTCAAAGTAAACAATGTATTCGTATATATGGGGAGTTGTGGTAGGGAGGGGAACAAAAATGTCTGCCTTCACTTCCAAACTCTGTCCACTGGTTGTAAACAAATGGTATACGTGTGCATTCATATTAACTTTTCCCAATGCAGTGACTTCTTGAAACGTTGAAACTGAAACTCTCAGAAATTGTTTTCAGCCTTAACCTTAATGTTGGCCATTATCTAAATAAGTCACTAAATCCCACCATGATACGGAAGCTAACCTAGTTTATCTTGTCATGTAACTATGTATTGGACTGTGCTATATGGCTCAGTGGTTAAAGATGCTAAGTTTGGCAGCTGGAACTCAGGTTCAAGTCCTGAGTGCTGTGTGACAGGGTGACACCTGTTATTCATCCCAATTCCTGACCACCTAGCAGTTTGAAAGTATGCTAATGTGATTAGATAAATAGGTACCACTTTGATGGGAAGGTAACAGCATTCTGTGCCCCTTGGCATAAAGTCCTGTTGGCCACATGTCCATAGACATGTGTTTAGACAATGCTGCTGCCTTCAACTAAGAAATGGAGATGACTACTGCTCCTTAGAGTCAGAACAATGGAACAGTGGAAATCGTTGTCTTCACCTGTATACTGTTATTTGTGTAGAATCCATAGTGGAAGGCTTTATGAAACATAGTGACTGCATTCATGTGCCATGCTAAGCCAAACAAACCAGCCAAACTGGTTAGCAACTTCAACAGAACATGAACAGCAGTCTGCCCAGCTGTCAAACTGGGAACCAATCACGACGCCACATTTTCCCGCTTGCCAGCTGCTTGTGTCTTAGCCAATCAGGCTCAGCTTGCAGTCGGCTTGGGTTTTGGCATTGACATAAGTCCGAGGACTTTACAGCTATGATCCCCACTTTAGACCCACTTGAAGCAAGACAAACAGCTCAATGAAGATTAAATTTCAGGTTCCTGACTAAAAATTGTCAATTGATCAAAAAGTCATGTTATGAAAAAATGTAGATCATGTGATACAAAATACAATGAATGATGAGGATATCTAAATGATATTCTAATCACTGGATTTTTAGATAGCAAAACTTTAATATGAGATCACTTTTTCTAATAAGGCCAATTTAAAGGAACTTTAATGAGTTACTTAGACTGAGTGTCTTAGCAGTCAACTAGTTTTTGTACATATTGGCAGTTTCCTGGGAACAACTCTCTTGAATTTAATCAGTGGAGGAAACACATCACTTTCTTTATTATAATCAATGTAGGAGACATAAACAATTAACATCTGACCCAACACAATCTTTCAGGGCATTATTTTTACTCCAAATGTTCTCCCAAGCCACTAATTGTGCTGCGTTATCTGAAAGAATATAGATTTGTGAGCTAAGATGTCAGAGTGATATCAATACAAATGCAAAGCACAACTGCATAGAGACAGAAAGCCAACGTGACCAACTTCACTGTATAGTTTATGTATGTAATTATACTTAAGATAGCATTTAATTTTTAAAATTAACTTTTAAAACATTGCAATTAACATTTCTTGAAAAGTATTGGTTATTTGTAGCATTATACATAGAGTAAGAGAAACCCAACTTTTTATTTCTGTCTGCCTCCCTCCCTCCCTATATAAATATATATGTCCATACATTTTAGTTTGCAAACAGTGTGTGTGTGTGTGTACTGTTTTTCTGTATAACCTGAAATTATAAATTGCTCATGTTTGCATTAAAAAAATATTAAAACCATGTATATTTTTTTCAGAACATAGATAACAATAAACTGTGGTTAGTTGAAATTAATGCTTTTGAGCTGCTCCTCTTAGTACAAACATCTGAATGTGATCATTCCACTGAAAACTAGTTTGGAGATTAAAAATTGATCAGATCCTCCCATGTTACAAATCTTTTGATTTCTTATTTGGGTAAGAATCATACTGATTTAATTGATTTTATGAATAAACCTAGAAAATATCCGAAATATGCATTAACACTTATAATCAAACGATTGTCAAGATAATTGTATTAAAATAGGACACTGGAATGTCCTTTTATATAATAAAAGGTTTCTTCACTTTCCTGGTTTTTTAAACTCTTGCAACCATTTCTTTCACAATGAAAAATGGGTTTCCTAATCTGAGATCTCATGTTACATTTTTAAAAAAATAAAAATGATAAAACTTTCCCCAAATCTCTTTGCTATTATTTTTTAAAATGAACTATTCAAAACTATTCAGTTGAAAACCTAAAAACATCTTTGTGAAATGACACAATAAATGCATGCTTTTTCCTCCTGTGATATGTTGTATAAATTGAAAAACTGGTAGTCTGCACTATTAGTCATATCTTTAATTGCAAGATTGCTTTTTTTTTTTTAACAAGCTCTTTGCACAATTTTCCAACCTTTTTCTTTTTATTCTTTTAACTTTTTCTCTGCAAAGCAAACAAACTAGGGAGATCCAGTATCAGGATGAATTTTTGTTCGGTAATGGATTATTTCAAGTGTCTCATAAAAAGAAATTAGCACCATATTAACCTTAGAGTAGCATATCTCAACCTGATGGTGCCCACGATATGTTGATTGTCATGTTTCCAACTTGTGTTGTAGCAATACCGCTTGGTGATAACACATTCTGTAGTGAATTAAAGGGATTTGTTCTATTGAGTGGCCTATTAGCCAGTTGAGATCTCTGGAGGGTTCTCTAAAAGCAGTGACTGCCTCATAAACATCAGATGAAAGTGATGGAGGAGGGAGAGGACTTTAAGTGAAGAATCTTGTCTGGAGGGAACAAGAACCTGGAGAAAACAGATTTCATGTGACTCTGCCTAAGAATTCATGCCCAAAGCTGAAAAGGCCCCAAGAGAATCACTAAGGTAATATTGGCAGGCAACATTTAGCTTATATATTTTAAATGCAATTTGTACTATTTAAATAGTATTCCAGTTCATTGTCTCTCTATTTCATGTTTGTTAGGCTACCTGCAGATTAATGACTAATAATTTTGGAGTATAGATCTCAACCTTATATAACTTGTTGCAATTCAATGTTTCTTTCCTTTTTATTTTGTTGCTTTTATTAAAATAAAAATCATTTTTATTACTATACCAGTAGTATTATATTTGTTATCTAGCATCACACAATCCAAACACACTTTGTCTAGGTAATCCTGCTTTAGAAGCAATCTGGAGCCATTTAATTAAGAGCTATTTCTGGGAGAAAAGTGAATTCCTAATCTGCTGCGTCCCAATTATAGGAAAGGAGATATTTGTCCATTGAAGAACAGATGGTGGCAATGTTAGCTATCTCTCCAGATAGAACTCTTTACTTGAGTTACCAGCCACACAGAGATATCCTGAAAGAGGATAGGAAGGTAGAGATTAAAGAAAGGTTCTTGCAAGGTATTTTACCCATTGATGATAGACCAACACCTCTTAAGACATCATGCTGAGCAAGTCTGAAACAACCTATGGAATTTCAGATGGTGGCCAGATAGCTTACGTGGCCTAGAAGATCAATCAATCAATCAATCAATCAATCAATCAATCAATCAATCTCTTTGAAGATAAATGTAAGAATTTGTAAAAGCAACTGAAATGGATAAATTACATTAGTCCTTTTAGGCATACCGGACCATTACATTTAATACTATACTGATTTCTAATTGATTGGGGATAATCTAGAGAGCTGTGATACTTGTGATTGTAGTTTAAAACACCATTGTGTAGGGGTTGGGAGGGAGATACTTCTCAGTGCTAAACATTTGGCTCTCTCCAAAATCTATTTTTCATACTAATTATGTTGCTCACTGAACATTTTGTATTGGTCTAATATTAATTTCTTTAGCTTTGAGATATATCATTGTGCTCATGCTTTCTACTTCTAAGTGCTGAATGAGGAAGTCAGACATCAGGCTATTTATACACTTTCATTTGATTTGCTATTGTGTGCAAATTGTATAATAATTATATTAAAATAGCTAAAGTAGTCAAGATGGCTGTGGTGATGATCATTCCCAAGCATTCAGTTTTTACTCAGAGATGTATCCGCATTTTCCTTTGCTCATACATCATTCAGACATTTTCCTAACAGATTAAAAAGCAGGGCTGACAGTCTGTCAGCTCTACTCTTTAATAAAGTGGACACCTGCTGCTGGTAGATACTTTTTTTCTCCTCTGGCAAAACAGTCTTTTTCCTAGATTTTTTTAAACTCACAAAGCTCAAGGAGCAAGTATAGTCAGCTCAACTAAAGGGCTATGCATAGCAATATGCTGGTTATCCTTTTCGTTAGCTGACTTGATATTCATTGTGATTTGGCTTAGATCTTAAATACAGAAAATTTGAATTTGCACAAAGTAGTTAAGTTAGCAAGAGAATAGAAATAGAAAACCAAATCTAAATGGTTTGATTAGCAAGATAAACAAAACAAATAAGTAGGAAGCAGCTGCATCAAATTCCTAACATTTTGGTCTTGAGTTTTAAGACAAATAGAACTTTAAATTTTAGTGTTTTTAACAAATACACATGACTCTTTTTTCATAACAAGTGAGAGTTTTGAAGTTTTTTATGTAGCAATTTTTTAATGGGAGCTTGTTTTTAAATTAATATAAGATTGCAGCCTAAGAGGCATAACCCTAATAAGAGATTAGCTTCTAGCAATAAGAGAAAATGTATAATGACATAGAAATCAGTTTAGCCAAGCTAAGGTACTGTGAGACTTAAGGTGATTAATAAGAAGTATGTAATATGTTAACTTCCCCTTCCTAAAAGTTAATTAAGATTTTCTAATTATGCAGATAAGAGTTATAAAACCAGTGTTCTAGTTGATTTCTCTTTTAAACAGTAAATCATAAATTGTGGTTTATCAATCTCAGTGACTGGGTTCGTGCAATATGCCAAGTCAAAACTAAATAAACCATATTATGTCTTAATGAAAATGTGAATCCAGCTACTACATGACTATTTAATGAGCTATAACTGAGATGGGACTTCCAATTAAGTGCAATATATACAGCTTTACATAATGAACAACATAACTCTTTCACAAGGAACCTATTTCATTTCATAACCTGTCACTTGCCTTTCAGCAAGATCAATGAGTAAGGTACATCAGCAATTGCAAAGTCCTGATCATCATTGGCAGCTGGATTTAAACCACATTTTACCTCCACCTAGCAACAGGTTTCTGTAGTTTGGCTAGCAGAGTAATTAATCCAAGACATCAGAGTTTCTATGCATCTCATGTTTTGGGTATTAGAAATGAAACCTGTTGCATTTCTTGAGAAAATAAGGCTTCCAACCTGAAAGGGAGTTTGCCATTACAAGATGACCAAGTACATCTGCAATAGTTATAGCATCTGCTGAAATTTCTAAAAGTTCATATATTTTTAAAGATTGCTGTAGACTGTAGCATAGTGGAAAATAATGTGTGTGGCCCAGATAGAAGACACATGTGAATATAAACAGTCATAGTGGTTAATCTAGGATCATCAGGTTATGATGAAAACTGCAGCCAGACCTAGGCAAATTGTTTTGTTTTTAACTCAGTTATACAATATTATCTTGGAGATTCACATGAAAAGGGGATGAGTATCATCACCCAGCTCTTTGAAGGTCTATGGAGATTCTCAATCATCCAGGTCATGGTTGTCCCAAAGATGCTTTTCAAA
>JANHGD010002227.1:55969-67171 GCA_027560375.1 Imantodes cenchoa
CAGAAACACTATCCCAACAGAAACAAGATAAAATAAATTCTCTGTTGGGATAGTGTTTCTGGTTTTCATGCTTAAAATAGAAAAATGAAATTCAGAATTAAGTTTGAAAATTTAATAATTATGTATATGTAGAACTGGATCATAGTAATTATCGGTAATGTAAAAAATGTAGGTTGTAATTATATTAGTACTTTACTGTGTTAGGAGTCAGAAGTCAACACCTTTTTTTTTATTCTCCCCTTTTTTTTAAATCTCCTTTTTAAATCTTCATTTTCATTGTATTTTATGCTATAGTAAATATCAATAGAATTTTCAAAGTAGTTGAAGCTCTTTGAACTATAATCTTCCTAGTCTGAATGGCAGGGAATGAATACAGGATATTGGGGGACATCATTTTGTTTGAAAATGCCATTTCAGTGGTATAAGACGGCTTGATATGGAAGTTTCCATGACGTATCTCAGAGGTTTGCAAACTTGGTAACTTTAATACCTGTGGACTTCAATTACCAGAATTCCTCAGCCAGCCATGCCGATATATTTGTAAAGTATCTCCACCTTATTCAGTTAAAACTGTATGTGTATAGGGGTTCTCTGATTTCGCTTGGTACTACATGGGAACCCATCCAACCCATGTTACAGCTCAGACAAACAATATGAAAAAATGCAAGTTGCAGAAAAAGAACAAAATACAAGTAGTCTTTATTGTCCACTTGTTCAGCAACTGAAGTTGTGATGGCGCTGAACAGGTCCTCAAAGTTGCAGCGGCTGCAACACCCCCATGGTCATGTGATTGCAATTCAGGATGCTTGGCAACTGGCTCACAATTATGTCACACACAGCATCCCAGCTACATAACCAGCATTTTCAACCTTCACATCTGGCTTCCAGACAACAAAATCAGCGAGGAAACCAGCTGATGGTCAAAAATGGCCATCATGACTTGAGAGATGCTGCAGCTGCGTGGGATTCACCTAACAACGGCAATAGTAACTACCAGAACTCTTAAGTTGGTGCAGCCAAGTGACATTGTGCCTTACTACTGCGTTACTTAACAATGGGGGCTCCTGGTTCCAATTACCATTGGTTAAGTGACAATTACCTTTACAATGCAACAAGGCAGCTCGAAAAAACTAGAATTTATTCCAAACTTGCTCCATGATAGCAAAAAAGGGCTTGGTGCATCTTCAGTACAAAATTCCAGTTACAAGCATTTCATTACATTCCATATATCACAGACTAATACTTCATAAAGACAATGTATATTTATTTACTTTACAAAGGAGAGCAGCATTAAGTTGCAACAGCTCCAATTATAGACAAATTAAACTGTACATTATACTGGTGAATGGCTCAAAAACTTTACCCAATTGTTTATATTCAGCTTAACTGAGCTACTAGCAACACCCTTCTTCCCAAGATTAAAAATCCATAATAAATGTATATGTTTTTTGTAACGTTGTTCACAAGTCTCTGCCCTCCCCATTTTCATTATTTTTCTCCCTCCAAAGAACTCTCCCTGGGTCAGCGAGTAAATTTATATACAAGCGCAAAAAACCAAAAAGTTAGGATTAAGCACAAGTCTTTTTTTTTTTTAAGTACATGAAAAATGACTGATTTACACACACATATAAAAAAGTCAGTTTAGTCTTATAACCTGGTTTGCAATGTATCATTGCTTAGGTATGAATAATTCTCTTATGAGAGAATGGATGTTGTGGAAGAAAGAGCAAGGAGTACCAAGAAATTCAAAGTAATGTTTTTGAGTCTTACAAAAATATTTATTTTCTTCCAAAAAATTGTAGCAAGATGCCAACTAGGAAAGTATTTAACTAAGGCAGATTAAGAAGATAGAGTGGTCTTCAATCCATCAGAACTTAAAACAAAGCTGCAATAGGGTCATCACCCAATGGGGATCGATAAGCTATTGTAAAATGAATATCCAAATAAAAAAGGTAATTTGCTTGCTATGTGGAAGAAAGTTGTTTCACTGTGATCCCTAGAAATATAGAACTGAATCATGATGGCATCATTGTACACTCCAGATTTGGAAACAAGAGTTTTCCAATATGCCACCAGATATATTAGGAATCAAGTGTGCACTTCTTGTGTGATCCAAGTGGCTTCCAGCATGGCAATCCAGAAGTGACTGATTTTGGTAGCCAGCTCCAACAAGCTTTCTTTTTTTAAACAATGTGCTATTCTTCCTCACTTTCATTTTCTGGATCCAAATCTGACTCTCCGTTGATTTCTTTTTCTATCGCCATCTCCTGCTCATCGTCCGACTGTTCATCTCTCTCATTGTTCTCCTCATCTTCTTTCTCTTCATCTTCATCCCAATTTTCCTGAAGAAGAGAGAGAGCATCACAAAATATGCATTCACCAGAATCACTTTTAACCTCTTAAGTATGTGAAGAAAGACACTGAACTTTACTTACATCTGAATCTTTCTCTCCAGCCATCTCGTCATCTGAACCATCGTCTGACGATTCTGTCGATAAAGAACACCAATGTGTGATATTTGTAACTAATGAAAATAAACATGGCCCACCAAATAAGTCCCTTGGGATAGGGCGGCCTATAAATCCCAATAAATAAAATAAAGAAAGAAAATGGCAACCCAAAATATTTTTCAGAACTTCTCATCAATATATCTTTGAGTGCATGTCATCAGTACACCTACAGATAGTCCTTGACTTGCAACAGTTCATCTACTAACCGTTCAAAGTTGCAACGGCATTGAAAAAGTTAACTTATTACCATTTTTCATACTTATGACCATTGCAGCATTCCCCAGGGTCATGTGATCAAAATTCAGGAGCTTGGCAGGGCCATGTAACCTTTTGTAACCTTCTGACAAGCAAAGTCAATGGGGAAACCATATTCACTTAACAAAATTCACTGACTCGCTGTGGTGATTCACTTAACAACCGTGGCAAAAAGATTGTAAAATGGGGCAAAATTTACTTAACAAATGTCTCACTTAGCAACATAAATTTTGGGCTCAATTGTGGTCATAAATCAAGGACTACCTCTAATCGCCGTCTAGCAACTCTCTGCAATTATAATGGCACTGCAAAAGTAACTTTATGATCAGTCCTCACTTTGATGACTGTTGCAATATCCCTGCAATCACATAATTGACATTTGGGCACTTCTCATCCAGTGGGTGTTTACAACTTTTGCAGCATCTCGCGGTCATGACTGCCATTTGCAAGTGGCTTCACAAGCGGCTTCTGACAAGCAGCCTCAAGGGCAAAGCTGGCAGTAAAATCATAAGTGATGTCTGACTTAGTGACCGCATTGCTTAGGGATAGAATTGCCAGCCTCAACTATAGTTGCAAGGAATATCTGTATCTTGTTCTTAAGGAGCAACTCATAAGAAGTCAGGTCCTTATGAACTCAAGGATCCTGAAAAGACTGGTGGTCCCATGCTTTTTTGAATCTTTGTAATATTAACATGGGGCAGAATATTCCAACAAACCCATTTAGTTTTCTGAGATAAATGTATATCACTATTCCTTTCAACAGATGAAAATAATTTTCTTTAAATATCTTTTTAAATTTTATATTATCACATTCAGAAATTGCCCATCTCCCGAGCCGAGGTGGCACAGTGGTTAGAGTGCAGTACTGCAGGCTACTTCAATTGACTGCTAGTTCAGCAGTTCAGCTGTTCAAATCTAACCGGCTCAAGGTTGACTCAGCCTTCCATCCTTCGGAGGTTGGTAAAATGAGGATCCAAATTGTTGGGGGGCAATATGCTGATTCTGTAAACCGCTTAGAGAGGGCTGTAAAGCACTGTGAAGCAGTATATAAGTTTAAGTGTTATAGTGCTATTGCAATAGAGCAACTTTGGATGCTGCAAATATACACTGAAGTAGGGCATATACGTTAGTGTCAAATTTGGCATGGTGATAGCACACAGTAAAAAAGCCTCTATATACTTTCTGCAGACTAGCCAGCCATAAAGCTTCCAGTTTTCATTTTGTGGTTTTGACCAAATATTTAAGCATTATAAAATTACACTTTGTTTAGTAAATGAGGTAAGGAACCTGTGCTTCTCCTGCTTATGGATGGGCTGCCCATTATTAAAAGTGGCAGACATCATTGTCCTTCCTTGAGCCAATAAACCACTGAAACCATGCATTTTTAATACAGGGCCTGCTTTTAGAAGTTCCAAGCAGTTCATGAAAACATTACATGGCTTCAGAGGTTCATCAGCTTAAGTTAGGGGTCCCCAAACATGGCAACTTTAAGACTTGTGGACTTCAACTCCCAGAATTCTCCAGCCAGCTGGAGTTGAAGTCCATAAGTCTTAAAGTTGCCAAGTTTGAAGACCTCTGGCTTAAGTCTGCCGTTTTAGTAATAAGCAGCCCATTTGTTAAATATGACTTCCAACTTGCATACAAATTCAATTTAAAGACAGGAACAGAACTTGATTCTTAACCCAGGGGATTATCTGCATAGATACTCCTTGTGTACTGACCACAACTGGGGCTTGCAATTCTGTCACTAAATACTACATTCTTTGGCAGAAAAATCATGTGTTCACACCGTAACTATGATCATGCTTCTGTCATTAATCAAAGCACCATGCTGTGAAGCAAGAACATCACATGACCATGACTTTCAATTTTACTTCCATGTTCTCCATTAATTTTGCTTATTGAAAGCTCATTGTAAAGCTCACAAATGCGGATGACATGACTGTGGCATACTACAATGATCATAAAAGCTCATCAGTTTTGCCCAAATAGTGATTACATGACAATGGGACTCTGAAATAACTGTAAATGTGGGGGTTGGTCACAAACCTGGTTTTTTTTTTTCCTTCAACCATTGTTCAAACTGCCACTAAACAAAGTGGTCAAAAGCAAAAACAACTTGTAATCAATCGATCAATCAATCAATCAATCACCTGTTGTACTCGGGGAACTTCAGAGTCAACAACATCTGCAAGGTTAGTTACTCTAGGCCCTAGAAGGTTTATGCTTATTTTTTCTCTGCATGTTCAGGCTGTGCACAGAAAATTTGTGTTTACTGACATCATGTCAAAAACTCTGTACTTTCCATGAAACGTCTGCTACGCCTCCCTTTTTAGACATCCCATTGAGGGCATGGAAACAAGGACAGGAAGTATAATGTGGAAAATAGGGACAAAAACCACGAGCGAAGTATCTAAAGAAATATTTTAATTGTTTTCTTACTAAGTCCGATTAAAAAATGTACAATACTTTTCTATTCCCCAAGCATTCAATTTTAACTGACAGGATTCAACTAAAAAATAGAGCCAGAAAGTAAAAAGGAATACACTATCTTGATGGGTCCTGGGCGCTCTCTGATGTTACTTAGTTTGGGTAATGAAATATCTGCAAGAAAACGACCAAGCACAGCGAGCACCAAGGACCCCCTCATTTCAATCCTGAGCTACAAATGTTCTCCTTTATTAATACACTATCTTATTTTCTAATTGATTCAAATTGATTAGTACCAAATTTCTTTTGTTTACCTTCTTCATATACTAGTTTTGCAGTCTGATCAGTATCAGGCACATCCTGAACCTGTTCTAATGCAGCCACCTAAAAAAGAAAAGTATTTGGTATCAACAGATATTGTAGCTAAGCCATACAGCTTGTGTTGAATTCAAATTACATTACATCAAGTAGAAATGATTAACTATGTATGATTTTCAAAAAGTACTAATTCTGTACACTATTGTTAATTTGTCAACTAATGAAAAGTTTTAATTGCAATAAAATGATTGTTTAAATTATATTTTCACAAGTTTAGTAATACCTGATTCTGCCCCTTTTTAAGTAACATTGAAGAAACAACATTTGTATGCTTTGAATAAAAATATTATTATACACTATTGTATCAAACATACCTTTCCAAAAAAACCCTCAAAATATCTATTAGCCTGTAGCAAGTAATGAAGGCATCTTACAAACTAATGAAGTCACTTGACACAAACTTTTTAATGTCTATGACAAGAATCACCGCATTATCTTCTATACAAAACAGGCTCTAAGAAACTAAAGCGACAGCGCAACCACACTGTCCAGTGCTGTTGTATGCTTAGGATGGTAACCAAGTACACATCGCAGGGGGAAAATATCTAGAGAGAAAAAGATAACTGAAGCTCCAACCCAAATATTAAAAGTGATTGCTTTTTTTCTGGCATTAAAAGATTGTTTCTCTACTCAAAAAATCAAATTGTTTCTGCATTAATAGGACTCTGTAACATCTCTAACAAACCACAAATTTTATATTTCACTACAAGAGCTGAACTGAATCAATTTTGGTATCAAAAAAAAGAAACAGCAGCTGCTACTAAATTACAGTGAACAATGGCCATTGAAGATAAAAAATGTTTTAATCTATTTATTTTCCAACTAAATGTCATTATAGGCTTGTTCTATTTAATTTATTAGATTTATGTTCTGCCTTTCTATCAATAAATATATAATTAGGTAGCTTTAACACAAATGCATATGTTTGTGTGCTTTAGCAACCATCTCAAAAAAAGGTAACTCTAAATTTATTATAACCCCATCCCTGAAGATTAGGAGAAATAAATTTTGTGCTCCTTCATCATTGTATTCTCAGTGAATCTGTAAAACTCCTCTACTGAAACAAAATTATACAGGTCTCTAGTGGGATAAAAGGCTTGTTGAAGCAATGCCTTCAATTAAAGATTGGAAGTTCCCTGGATGTCTTAACATAAATGTGTTTTCTTTTTCCAAAACTCGTTTACCTTTTATGAGAATTGTTGAATTATCAAGTGCACAGAAATTCTGCAGCCTCAAATGGTCAACTGGAAGCTAGCCTTAATATTGGGAATCACCTTCTACATTTGAAAATTATGCATGGTAACTTGCACTATTCCACAGAAAATTAACATACGCGAAAATCTTTCTAAGTAAGACTACTACAGCACTGATCATGTGTAGTTTCATTTCCCCCAAAATCACTCTGAGAGGGATCATCAGAGTTATTTTGTGTTATAAATTCTTGTGCACTGGCAAACCCTCCCACATTTAATAGACGATCTCATTGTTATTAGTAACGTAACCTCATTCTACGTTCATAACAACACTCTGTCTGTGGAGCAAGATTATCAACTTTAGCTTACTTGAGTGATAATAAGATACAGTTTTCCATGCAAGCGAGACAGCTTTTGCAAAGTTTTTACTCTACTTTCCATTAACTCATACAATGTTCCAAGCTGGGAGGCTAGATCTGGCAACTGTGAGGGGGATAAAGAGAAAAGAAAATAGTCACCAGAGAATTATGAAGACATATGCAAATGTAGTCCTAGGCCATTTCTATATTAAACATACAGAAGATGTATTTATATTTATATATAAACCTTGCTTAAAGACTGCTCTGTTTAGCAATCGCCTATCTTACTGCATAATTTTTAAATGTGTCATCTGAGCGATTAAACACTGTATCTCACCCTATTTCAAATTTGTCATTTTTTTCATCTTAGAGGCAAAAATTATACTGCCATGCTATACACTTAACATGACGTTCACTTAGCATTAGTGAACTTTGGAACAAGAGTGAAATGCTATACAATGACAACTGTGAAAGGAATTCACTTTAAACAAAATAATTCAAGGAGCATAAATTCAACATGAGAAGAAGAGAGAAAATTGTATAAAACGCCTGCAGAAGCAAAAGGCAATTCATGAAATCTAATTTCCTTTCCTCTCTGTTTTTGGCCCTTCTAGCAGATTTGAATCAATTCTCCTTTAATTTAGCAAAGTCTGTGCAATATAGTCAGATTAGTAAACAGACAAGAAGGATTGGATGGTCTGAAAATTATTAGGAACCCTTGTGGTGCTTTCTGAGCTTGGTTGTTTTCTTGCAGACATTTCATTACCTAAACTAGATACCGAATTTGGGTAATGAAACATCTGCAAGAAAAAAGCCAATCTCAGAGAGCACCGAGGATTTTTCATTTCTACCCTGAGCTACAAGTAGTCTCCTTTATTAGCCTGGAAATGCCTTCCCTCCATGCATCCACCACATGAAACCAAAATGGTAAAAAGCCCTGTGTATCAGAGTACTTACCGTTGAAAGGTAGGAGGCATGCATAGTTAGAACAGGTTTTAACCATCGAACCATTTGTGAAGCACTAGAAAATAACAGCCAAATCTTTCATTTATTATAGAGGGTCAGAAATTATTTTTAAAAAAAAATCATATTTCAAGATGATAAATTAAAACTGCATCTATAGATACAAAGATGGATAAATTCTCACACATTAATGTTAAATAGTATTATAGATAAAAGTATCCATGGAATAACTTTTATCAGCTATGCAGTTCACAGGCAACAACAAAAAAGAGAATTAGGGTCACCCTTATTTTTCTAGAACAGATGAATGTACAACATAGGACTATATGAACTTTTATCTTTTTTAACCTTTTAGAATCTCAGGTATAAAGTTAATGTTGCAGCTCTAATCTGCAGTTATATAATCCAATACAGATTTACATTTTAAGAAATCAACTTTTTAAAGCAAATGTGTCTCTTAAAGCAATGCCATGTTTTCTTTTTAGGCTTCTACAAAAGTCTGGTATAATGAACAGCAAGTGCTGCATTTCCAGAACTTCTAAGGATTTTTTTCCAAGCCATCTTTAAACCATGTACCAGTTAAAATTAAACAAGCAAATCAAATATACAAAGCCCTGTTCCACATGGCTTTCAAATAAATAACCCAACTCAATATTTTAAACAGTGCCTGCTACAACCAACTCCCCTTCCCCCACTATTTATTATTATCAGAGAGAATATTAGGTAATCTATGCTTACCTGTATGGATGCCCTTGTAGCCTTTTTGTGAGCTAAAACAGAAGTGGAGAATGTAAAGACTGAGATGCATTCAGATTCTTATATAAATTATATCCGTCAACAAAATGCAGATATATAAATTCTCAAACAGTCTCTAAACTATTTCAAAATATTTGTAGTGACTAAACTTCATTGTGAATGTAGTTGCATTATGCAGCATTCGCAGCATAAGCTGAAATCTACCAGAACCAAACCATCCGCCTTTATGGTCAGTGTTCAGATTTTTTCTTGTATTTTTTCACATATATTCATGCAGATGTTTACAGATACATGCCCAAAGGTACACAATATATAAAGGAATCAAATGGCTAAAAATTAATATATATCACAAATATATAACAGAGTGAATAATAATTTAGTGATAATAATTCTAATATAAGTTAAAATTAAAAAGCATATAAACTAAATACATTCTGTACAATGAGGCTCCCCCCCACAATGACTCTTAATTCACTTAAGTACTACATCAAACAAGAGAAATGTTTAGGTTGTGATAAACAAAAGTCCATAAAAGTTGAGTTTCAAGGCTGACTTAAACAAAACATAGCAAGTGAAAAATTTGGAAAATCAAAGATAATCTTTTTCATACACTGAATTACAAATATATCAGTTCTATTTATTATGTAATTAGAACAATAACTTTAAATTTTACTATAGGTACACTAGAAAAGCTAGAATTACAGTAGTTAATATTAAATCTTTTACCTCACGCAGTAGTGGAATAACAGAATATACAGGAATTCTGGCTACTGTTTTCTTTATTACTGCTTCCTTCTTGGTTTGAAGCACTTTCTGTTAAAAAAAGAAAGGGTCTTATGGATCTTGGAGGAGATAACTTTTTAATCCTATTATAGGTATAAAATTTGGTTTTATTGTTTTCCTTCAAAAAGTGGGATATATAGTTGAGCTTGAAAACTTAGAAGTCTAATTTAGGTCATTTACATAAGCAAGAAGTAAAGCCCTTCAAAATTATTTTATTAAAAGATTTCTGTCTCATTATTCTATAGTATATACTACATTGTCATAAAGACACAAAATCCTGCAACACTCCAAATATAATGAAGTTTCAAGTTTTGATAATTTTGCGATGTTATAGAGATCCTTCCCAGCCACTGTATTACTTTTAAGACTTACATTTAAAATCATAGGATCACTGCTTTCCAAACCCTGAACCAAAAGCACTGCAAAATTATCAGTCTGTGGAAGGCTTCCGGATGGCTGTTTTACTTTCATCACATCAATATCCATAGCACTAAGGCGATCTTCAATACTCTCCTAGACATTAAAAAAAATTATACAGTAAGTTAGCATTTTTCTGCTACCTGTGATGCGCATCTCTCCTTTATAATACTATAACTGCATGTAACAAAATTAATAGCTCATTGTGCTTCCAGGTTTGAAGGCATGGTAAAATCCAGAGATAATTGAGCTTAAATGTGTGAATTTAGAAAACCGATCTTCAAAAACAAGAACAATGGTAGTTGCTCAACAATTTCATCCAGTCTTCACTCTAGCTATAGGTAGTGGGATTTGTAATCCAATACATACAAAGGGAAGAGGTCTGGTCAAGCTTTGTTGCCACAAATCTCATTTCCATCACATAGCACATTTCCATCATTTAACAGAAAAATCAGTTTTGACTCTTCAGTTATTGATCTACATAGCACCTTTCTTATGTATGTTGTATTTTGAATTTCTTACTCTAAACAATGACTGGATCTAGAGCCAGGCTTACTCTACTGTTCTCCTTCCATTAACAGAAGAGAAAAAAAGGAGTAATGACCTTCTTTCCACTGGAGAAAGGGATGGAATTGACTTAAGAGGTACAGACGTTTATCTCAATATTTTGGGCCACCTACTTTGTTCATGTGAAATTACATCCTTGGACTTTGCCTCTGCCTACATGAGAAAAACAAAATGTTTAGAATGCACCCAATATTCTCCAGTGGTGGGAATACCGTATTTTTGGAGTATAAGAGGCACCTTTTTACCCCCCAAAAGAGGGTGAAAACTTGGGTGCGTCTTATACACCAAATGTAGCCCCACCCAGCCACTCTCACTCTTTGGTCTCTGCCTGCCAGCAATTTACCTTTCTTGCAGCAAAGGGAACAGAGCCTGATTAGCCCTACCTACTGATTATCTGCTCCCGACTCTCAGCTGATTGATTGAAGTTGCCAGCAAGCCCGCATGCTGAAAGTGAAAGTGAAATTAAAGCTGCAAGGAGGCAAAGACAGAATTTTATTTTCTTGTGCTAATCAGACTGTGCTGAAACTGGCTGTTTGTTGTTTGCTGCAAGGAGGTAAGTCAATAACTATAAATGCCTATAGAATGTTCAAA
>JANHGD010002227.1:75368-90160 GCA_027560375.1 Imantodes cenchoa
AGGCCGTTTCGCCCTCCGGATGCTTCAGGGAAACTTCCCTGAAGCCCCGGAGTCCAAACCCCACCTACGGGCAAACTGGAAGTTTGGAAAAACACACTTGCGGTTTGCCGTTGTGCTGTTTTTTTGCACTCCAGAGAGTTCAGGGAAGTTTCCTGGAGCCCCGGAGTGCAAAAAACAGCCCAATAGGCAAACCGGAAGTTCAGAAAATGCGTTTTTCTGAACTTCCGGTTTGCCCATTTGCCTGTTTTTTCACCGTCCCAGGCTTCGGTGAGGCCTGTGTGCATGTGTGGAGATGGGGGGATTGTGTGCATGCGCAGGGGCAGCAGGGGTGTGTGTGTGTGTGTGTGTGTGTGTGTGTGTGTGTGCATGCATGGGGGGAGGGAAGGGGTGTGAGCACAGACACGTATGCTAGCATCCACACACACACCCTTTTGGCATGAGAACCAAAAAAGGTTCGCCATCACTGACCTATACCATTTCAGACAAATAACTGTCCAGTCTCTTCTTAAAAACCTACAGTGATAAAGCACCGACCACCTTTGAAGGCAAGTTGTTCCACTGGTTAATTGTCCTCACTGTTAAAAAGTTTCTCTTTAGTTCTGGTTTGCTTCTCTCTTTGATTAGTTTCCATCCACTCTTCCTTGTCTTGCCTTCTGATGTTTTGGTGAATAATTTGACCCCCTCTTCTTTGTGGTAGCCCCTAAAATACTGGAATACTGCTATCATGTCACACCTAGTCCTTCTTTTCTCTGGACTAGCCAAACCCAAATCCTGCAGCCGTTCTTCATATGTTTTAGTCTCCAGGCTTTTACTTTGCATTTGAGTATCCAGTTCTCCAATGTTTGGCAGATGTGTTGGATACACGCCCCATCATTTTTATCTTTTAGAAGGTGAACAGGTCTACAACCCCATTTGGGTGGACAGGTTGTAAGAGTGTTCTAAAACTGCCTCTGTTTGATTGCCTCATTACCTACTTTGGCTTGCCTTACTGCCATCTGTGTTTATTATTTTATCGTCAGGGACTTTGAGAATGTTACCTGAATAGTCTACAACTATTAAAAAAGAAATGAAGCTGGAAAAATCTGTTCTGCTTAATTTTCAAAGTTGAGTGCAGAGTTTTCATAAAAAGGAATCAGAAAAAAAAAATCCTTGTGTGCACCCATTGTGATTTCAGCCAAAATCAAGAACAGGGAGGAACAATCTTTTGGTGGCCAGGACTAAGACAAGACATATGGGGAGTGGTGGAGATCTGGCTTAAATGGGTGGGGATGGGCTATGCATTTGGCTGAGCCATATTTCCGGGGTAGTGAAAAAAGTTTCTTAGAGGGGTCTTTTTTCTATTTTATTAAGTGGTGTATCTTAGAGTGCATGAAATAGTTTATGTTTCACATGTTCCTCCATTCAAAATATATTTGGTTCAGAAACTGTTCCATTTAAATTGTAACTATAAAATTTACATGCCTATTTCATAACAGTGTACAGATACAGCTGGTCTGTTTTCCATGTATCTTTTCTTTTATGTACACTGAGAGCATATGCACCAAAGACAAATTCCTTGTGTGTCGTCACACTTAGCCAGTAAAGAATTCTATCTATCTATCTATCTGTTTCTCCAAATACTGTATTTATGATGCTAACAAAGAATTGGAGAATTCATATTCAGATTTGGCCTACTTTGGAGAATCCCTGATTTGATCCAGATACCTAGTGAATCTTATAGAAATAATGAGCCAACCCAATTCGGATAAAAATGATATATAGCGTTGTTGTTGCAAGGCAAATTCATATTATATGGTGTTGTTGTTGCAAGGCAAATTCATATTATATTAAGAATTAAGTCTATACTTTTTGTGCTTGTGATTGTTCTATGCAAAATGAATGTCTAAATGGTTGCTTCTTTGCTTTTCAGCTTTTCCTTGTAGTGGCTAATCTTGATCAGAATCAAAGGGGTGATGAATTTTCTATAATTTATAAATGGAACTACAGAAAAGAGAAATTTACCGTGTTCCAGAGAATTGCCACTCACAGTGCTAGGGATTGGGAAGCATTTGTCATTGATGGAGAAACCTTTCTTGCAGTGGCTAATCACAGAAAAGGTATCTGAATACTAATGCTTAATCTGCATATGCAAATTTTCTTTCCTTTTTCATTGACACTTCTTATGATTGGACTTTTGCCATTTTTATTGGCAGAAGATTTGTGCCTTTAAAGTTTATAACTACATGGGGAGGTAGTGATAGGATACCAGCTTGAATAGGTTGTAAAAAAACCAACCATCTGGCAAACTACATTGGCCTCATGTGTGGTAAATTACAGTCTACACGCTTCAGTAAAATGACCTTCATATTGCAGTGGATTGATTCATATTGATAATACTATTATTATTCAAATGATGAAAATGGATGCAAATAACATAACCTGTTGTTATTTTAGCAAACATTGAGACGTAATGGATGCCCCCTAAATAGTGCAGTGAGTTAGGATTTTACTATATTTATGTCTTTCTATCTTAACCTAAGAGCTAATTTGGCACAGTAGTTAAGATTCAGACTAGAAACTGGGAGACCATGAGTTCTAGTTTTGCTTTGGGCATGGCCAGTTGGTCCAGACTTTCTCTCAGCCTAGGAAGGAGGCAGTAGCAAACCACTTCTGAAGACCCTTGCCAAGAAAACTTTAAAGACTTGTCAGGCAGTTTCTGAGAATTGGACATGACTGAACAAAAAAAAAATATTACCCCAAAATCCTACTTTATAAGGCAGCATTCAGAAACATGGTATCTGATTCTGGAGGCAACGTATAATTGTCATGATTCATACTCATTACTCATTGACAGCTTTACTCTCCATCAGTTTCTCTAATCCAGAGGTCTTCAAACTTGGCAACTTTAAGACTTGTGGACTTCAATTCCCAGAATTCTCCAGCCAGCTATGTCCCCTAGTCTAATCCGTTTGCAATAAATTTGTTTGGAATACAAATAGTATCCATTGAAACAAAAGAGAAATTTTGTTTGTGGAACTATCTGAACTCTGAAATAAGAATGTACTGCCATCAAGTGGTCTGCTGAGATAATAATATCATGTAAAAGGAATTGTAATGTCTTCTAATAAGATTTATGTACTTAAAAAATTATATAGCTATGGAAAGTGTTACATGAGAAAAAAGTATTTCAGTTTTATGAAGTAAGTACGGAAGATGTAAAAATATAATGTATCATATCAGTCAGGTACTAGCTGCTATTCCGATTATGTTTTACAGAAACAAACAAGTTAGGGAAAATAATTAACATCTTTTGCTTAACTGGTTAAAAGGTTTTAACTCTTATTCTTGCGATGCCATTTTTTTCCTTCCCCTGTCACTCATGTTCCTTTTTCCTTGCAAGCCACTATATGTTTGGGAGTCAGAAAAAGCATTTCCATTTTTAAATTAGCACTTAGTTTACAAAGTTGTCCACAAAGAATTGAACTGCTGGCAGTCAACAGAATTAGCCTACAATACTGCATTTTAATCACTGCCCGGCTCTTTTTAACATCATGTTCACAAAACTGAGAATTGTCTGGTTCTTCTTTCCCTCTTCCTTCTTCTGTTTTGCTACTGGCTCTGGAGAAGAGATCTAATTGTTCATTTACACATTTAAATTTATGGTTTGTTACTAAGTCACAACTTAGATATCCTTGGCTAATTTAAACCTGGTGGAAAGGGAAGAGAACCTGAAACTATGCTTTTAAAACTAACCAAGATACATTCTAGCTTTTCATTTAAGAGTAAATCATTGTTTTCATTACATGTATCATTCTCCTTTTCTTCTTTTTGTTTTTCATTTCCAAGTTCTGGATTGACTTTCCTCATCAAATTAATTTCAAAAACTCAAAAAACAATGGTAGTAATAAATATGTCTAATATCAGTTGTAGTCTTATGTTTGTGCATCTTTTACCTCTTCCTGTTTTATCATGTTTCTGTATCACATCCATTCATATTATTCTTTCCTTGCTCTTTTCTAGGAGATAACCACAATATCGGTAGTGTCATATATAGATGGAACTCTAGAAGACGGCTTTTTGAAGCCAATCAAACTATTCCTACCTCAGGAGCCTATGACTGGGAATTTTTCACTATTGGTCCTTATTCCTTTCTGGTGGTAGCCAATACATTCAATGGAACATCGACCAAGATTTATTCTAACATCTACATTTGGCTCAATGGGGGTTTCCAGCTTTTCCAGTCAATCTTGGTAAGATATAATAATGGGAAAACCAATTTCTTTAAATGCTTACCCAAAGTTCTGATCAAACAATTAAATTTTTATCTATTGCACATAAATATGCATAATGGGGGATGTGGATTGTACATATAGAACAAAGAGCTCTGTCCTTTAGGCTATTTCTATTTGCTTCTACCAAGGTCTGTTCAATGTCATCTCCATAAGAAAGTCAGATTTTCCCCCCACCTTTGCTTAGCTTTAGATAGGCCATTAAAATATTTTTGTTCTTTACCTTTTTTATATTCCATTTTTAAAGATTGTTTGTTTACCCATCTATTTTAAAGGTCATTCTGTTCTGTTTTCAAATGATTTGTTTCATACAACAGTGTTTTAAGACATACTGGCTATCAAGGGAGCCCTTTATACATGAATCACAATTCATAACTACTGTAGTTTAATACATTAAATGAACGAATACATATTTCTATAAAGGCAAATTTGGAATCAAATACCATTGCATACAGAAAATCATGTGATTATAATTCTTTCAGTAAGCATATGTGCACATAGAATGAGCTAAGTTTATTTGGGTGAAAAAGTGACTTAAAGGAGCAAGTGTACTTTAAGAGCTGAGGTGGCACAGTGGTTAGAGTGCAGTACTGTAGGCTACTTCAACTGACTGCTAGTTCAGCAGTTTAGAGTTCAAATCTCACTGGCTCAAGGTTGAGCCTTCCATCCTTCCGAGGTGGGTAAAATGAGGACAGAGATTGTTGGGGGTAATATGCTGATTCTGTAAACCGCTTAGAGAGGGCTGTAAAGCACTATGAAGCGGTATGTAAGTCTAAGTGCTATTGCTAATTGCCTGAAAAATTGCCCTACTGCTTTGTCTTCTTCCACTACACTGAACTTCTTGGCTTGGTGGTGTGGAAATCTTTTCCTAGTGTCTGGAAGCTGTTGGATGAATAGAACATGCTGAAGCTGAATCAAAGCAAGATGGAGATAGTATTAGTCCATCATGCTTCTCAGTCAGCTCCAAAGATGAAGGACGAAGTGCTACTCTTGGGGGAGTAGGTCTACAACTTGGATATCCTCCTGAATTCACATTTACTTCTGGATGGCAGATGGGGAATTGAGGCCAGGATGGTCTTTTGTTTGCTGTGATTGGTGTGCCAGCTTTACTTTGTTCTGGAGTGTGAAAAATATGTGATTTTAACTCGTGTATTTAGATTAGTGCAATGCACTCTTGTATGGGATTGATTTTGAATCCGTTGTGAAATAGGACTGTATAGGTCAGCTTACTGGCAGGTCCTGGCCTCTAGAAATATATAACGTGTAGATACTGCACTTCTTATCAATAAATTTCCAGTACAATTCAAAGTGCTATTTATATTTCCTATTTGCAAAATGATCTGTTCCAATCAGAAATGATCCATCCTATTTCCCAGGAGAGGCTACTGGATGTTTACCACTTCCATGATGTGAGGAGATCTTAGGCCACTGTTTCTAGTCATAGTCCCAATGCCATGAAAGAGCTTCCACTCTTCCAAAGAATCTGTTGTGCTTAATACTTTTTGCCATCATTATTATTTGGGGTGTTAAATATTGCATATTGGATTGGTTAATAAAGTTCTGTCCAATTATTATAACTGCAGTTAGATTTAATTATTGTAACTACTTCTTGGGTTTTAACTGCATTTGTATGGTTGCTTTTATTATAAACTAGATGTACCCAGCCACGCATTCTGTGGCCCTTGCATTCAGATTCAGCAACTGATTAGCACAAGAAAATTAGCACCCAAGTTTTCATCCTCTTTTTGGATGTAAAAAGTGCGTCTTATACTCCGAAAAATACGGTGTGTTTTATTTGCAGACCTAAATGCCTCTCTGACCTATAACAATGGTGGAAAGTGGCAGTCAGAAATGCAAAGGACCTGGTTTCATGGTCTTGTTTTAAGCACCTGCATGTCACACATGTGACATCTATATAATAGTAGGTATATAAAAACACACGCATATTGGAATGCAAAGTTGTGTCAAAATTTCAAAGCAATTGGTGAAGAACTTTCAGAGATTTAAGATTTTGAACAAACAAACATTTACAGTTTTATTTATATAGATGTATGCACTGCAATGATCCACAAACCTCATTTATTTCATGTTTTTATTTCTTACTTTGGGACTAAAGATTATTATCAAACAGTTATTGTTAAGAGTTTGAAAAAAATACATACCACACACTGAGTAATCGGTCGTGCATTGCTCCAGATAAGAAATAGAGGCCTGTAATTCCATCAAAAGGTTGATTTTCAGCTGGAGGCCACATTGTGATGAACCTAAGCATTGACACTGCTGTAGCATGTCCTGTGAAATGCTGAACAAGAAATATCATTTAGATTGATCAGGAAGACATAGTGTTTAAAATGCATAGAAAAATTTGAAGCTGAAATTCTGCATCCCAACAAGAATGCATTAGCCTTAAAATAGTGTTATACAAGAAACTCATTTTTCCTAAAGTAGGGAATGAATTTAGCTTCAGAGTAGAAGCAGTGTGGATGGAATGGAACTCTTTTTAAACATAATCACAATCAGGAATTTAAGTTTTCTGTTGAGCTAAATGAAGAGTGAAAAATTGATACTATTAACTTCTAAACGATCGGGCCTGCCACAGCCATCTTTCCATTTCTCAGCTTGCCACAGTGTGTGTGTGTGGGGAAGGGGGGGGACTGGAATGTCAGACCAGACAACAACATAGATCATCCCATGGGAACCAAGGTCATCTCAACAGATACTGGCCAGAGACTGAGGGGAGTTGCCAAAGAAATGCCAGAACACCTAATTGTACAATGTGACCTGTGACCATGATGGAGGAAATTATCTATTCTTTAATTATACTGAAACTGCAGGAAATATTTAGAGCTGGTTTTGTTTTCATTCATGCAAAAATGATATACTCAATAAAACAATTCTTTGAGAAAGCTGAAAGTCTCAGAGTGCTGAATTGGTTGGGTTCATTACTTGACCTTGACAGATAATTTATTTTCTGCCACAAAGAATGCAACTACTTCTCCTGGACAGCAACAAGACTTTCAAACACTGAATTTCAGCAGACTCAGTCTTTATCACTCAATAAAGTGATAAATTGATTCCTTCAGATTTCCATGGAAGATAACATTAAAGGATTTGGGTTTAAAAACTAAATGTCTAAGAATAACAAGAAACTGGTAAAACATTTTTAGCCAATTGTACGATATATAGAGTATGTTCATGTTAATATAAAATACTGTAATGATAAAAATAATTATCTTTTCCAAAGTAATGGGTTTAACAATCATTAATGCTTTTATAATTAACAAACACCAAACCAGACATTATTCCTGCGATGTGTACAGCAATAGTGTTTACAGGAACTCAGATGAACGTTGTCAAATGCTGCTGTGGGGCAGTGCTCAGACACAGCCAAGGAATTTCATGTCCTCATTCAACTGTCAGTCAGCTGAAACCACCTTTTAAAAGTATCATCACAGCAAACTGTCCAGCAGTCTCCAACTATGCTAATGATATTATTAAACAACATGAAGTAAAGCAATTGATTAAGGAGTTAAGATCATTTAGGTTCACTGTGTCCCTGAATACATACTCTATAGACTTCTTTGGTCTCCAAGTCCCACAGTTTGATAGTTCGACCTGCTGAAAGTAGTACTTTTCCATCTGGACTGATGCACAATGAGCTCACACTGCCGTTATCTCCTTTCCATTTACTAGGGAATTTAAGAAAAATGAATTAAAAATTATTGTAATACAGACTTATTTAATGAAGGGGAAAAGAAAATACATATAACTCTGTAAGTTGGAAAACTGGACTTTAAATGTCTTAAATCACTAAGACTTTGATTTAGAATCTAAACCCAAAATATTCCTTGAATTGGCTACTTCCAAGGAGCCAGAAAAATTCCACCAAAGAGTGAAGGTACATGTTAAGCTGCTTTTCCATGACAAAGCTATTTGGGTAAGAAGGACATTTATAATTTTGAGAGCATGTATACACAATGACTGCCTTGGAAACTATGCTTATTCACAAAATGACTCTTATACACACATTTAGGCCCTAAGACATTTCTGGAAATACATGTGATACCAAATTCTGGTAATTGGATTTCTAACATCTAGGAATGTTTTACTTCCAGTTGTTATAGTTTATATCAAGAAGTTTGAAAAATATTATGTATCTACATTCACTACCTTTAAAAAATATTCTGTTCAACCAGTTCTTATTTTAACATTGAGAAATTGAAGAAAAAATGTGTTTAATTCTGGACTTCTTAAACTATGTACTTACTATGGTATTTGATAAGCTTTAACATACTCTATTTTGTACTCAAGTTATTAAATTTTGACTTGAAGACAGCCTGCTCAGACAGCCAAGAGAAAATTATCCTCACTAGGTATCAGAAGTGAGTGAAACCAATTGGAAATCATCACAGCAGGGTATTTTTACTTGAAGACTTTTGAAATTAATAAATGAAATAGGTCAGCTTGTTTATGCAAGATGTTTATTGTTTTATTCCTCATATATAATCAGTAATTTAAAGAATAATTTCTATACAATTTCCTCCCTTTACTGCTTACAAAAAGTAAAGATCATAAACAGATGGCTTATATACCTAACAAAGGGTTCATCTTTTAGTCCTGGGTTTTATATTACCTCTCAAAAAGATGTTGTAATGTGGCTTTTTTTTCTCTTGCAAATTTAAGGTATTTTCCCTTTACAAGGTAAACTATGAGCAAATATTTATTACATAAATAATATATTTATTACACAAATAATTTAAAAATCAAGTGTTAGATGTATTCTAATAGCCCACAAGATATTTGCATATGATTACATTATAATGTAAGCTGTGTTACAGTTATTTGTTCCATTGGATTGAAAACATTTCTAAATCTAAATAAAGGAATTGGGCTGCTGAGTAAAAATTAAATTAGGATCCAAGCACTTTAAATGAAAAAGCAATCAAATTTTACTAATTTAGAAATTTCCGTAAGAACATGTATGGGGATGAATGGATATGAATTTCCTTTGGTGATTGCAAATGCCGTAAGTTATTTCTTTTTATTTTATTTTGACGATTCTGAGGGAATACCTGTCTCCTGTAGTATACGCTGATCCTGTTTATCCAACAGAATTGGCATTCTTCAGGGTCTTCAATTAAGCATTATCATCTGATGGGACTTAGGAAGCCTGCCTCTATGACAACATCCCCCTCCAGAAGTTTGTACTACCCCTAACCTGGCCTTGTTCAAATGCGTTCTTAAAACCTGATTCTTAACCTAGACCTTGGGTTAGCTTGAGGGGCAGTGTCTTCATGGGATTGCTGTATGTTTGAGACAGTGCTTCTTAATAAGGTCTGTAATGTTATTTTCTCATTGTTTTGTAAATTTACTTTTAATATTATTTAATAAGCAAATAATATTCATTTAGTATCTCGAGATGAAAAAACATCTTACCCATTCTTTATACATTACTTAATTCTACCTAAGATAAATTGATTTGATTTTTGTTGTAAGCTGCAAAGTCTTATCCGACCCATCGCGACCTAGAATAAAATAGAACAGAAATTTCGAGACAATTATATACTAGGCCAGACTCACCATTTCACTTTACACGTCTGCACGTTCCATTCCACAATATGTTTGTCATCTGAACAGCTATATAAACAACCATTGTCCTGATGCCACCGTATGCAGTTTATTTTATTGTCATGCCCATTCTAGGTAAAAAGAAAAGTTATCAGCAAGTAGGATACTTTCATCAAACCAGTTGTGACCAAAATGCTTTACAGGTGGTCCTTGACTTACAACCATCTTTAAATCCCCTAAAATTGCCCTCCCAATCTAGCCCATTTGTACCACATAGAAAGATTTTAAGAGGCAAAGTCATTATCTGAAGCTGCTTTATTTCTGAATGCACTAGTTTTACTTACATTTTATGTCTCTTAACTTCCCCCTGACAGAAAAATATCTTTGAGTATCTTTTTTACATTGTTAATCCTCCTAGCACATTGGGAGGACTAAATAAATAACTCCAACCACTTTGCTAATGTTACCACCATTCTGTAGCCTCAGATAGATTTAAAACAAAACACTGCTATGCCAGACTGATAAAACATTACGTACCTCAGCTTTTCTTTAACAACTGTAAGTCAATTGTCTCTTAACAGAAAAATAATGTTGCTAAACATCATACTTACTAGTTTACTCTGTAATTCTCCTTTGACTGTGCTGTATAATAAAATGCCACCAACAGCAGTACCAATAGCCAAAAGATCTAACTGTTCAGCTGCTTCTACAATTTCAGATTTCCTCTTCTTCCTTTGAGGACCTTCCTGTAAAACAGTTAAAATAGTCTGGATATTAAATAACAATTTTACAAGAGATATGAAATAAAAGCATATTCAAAATTGTCAGGGAGTATAAAAACAGAATCATCATGCCTTTGTACACTTTGAAAAGAGTGCTGAATTGGCTCTATCAACATAATCCAAGCTCAAATCTAATAGTCATCTTTATCTTGTTAAAATCCAGCTAATATAAAGAACCTTCAATTCTGCTGAGCAAACATGAACATTCATCATGCATGGTGATCAGTGACCATAAATATTGATTTAATCTGATATAATAATATCCTTATTAATAGTACTTAGGCAGTTCAAAATACACAAATCCAGTCTTTTTCCAACCAAGGTGCGCTGCTTTAGTAATAGAAACAACATATTTCTGCAACATTAACTGTCTAATGAGTTTTTAAATAACTTCCTTTTTCTTCTTCTACATCTAACTGAATACTCCAAGTGTATCTTTCGTAGACACCGTTTCTTCCTGCTACTGTTCACCACAGATCTACAAGGCCCCTTTATTTATGTGTCCCTCTGCATGGATCACTGCAAATACACTTATCACCTGTATATTTCAAATTAAAATTATTTTTAATCTCTTGAGTTGCAGTTCCAGCTCTTTAACTCCTATATGGTTTACTGTACGTTTGGAATTAAAAGCTATGGAAACCACAAAAATTTCTCCAACCCACCCTGCCAAAAAAAACCTATAGTATCTGATTTCGGAGATCATAGATAAACATGTATAAAAGTTCATACACATTGCTTCAAATATACCAACACTTCAAATCTCATTCAAAATTTTACCTCTAAGCTAAAATGCATAACGTTCATCTGTTTCAAACATATTTCCCACTCAGTTTGACTGTTACAAACATAATTCAGTGTCTTCTGATTTCACATCTTGCTCATTTCAATGGCTTCCCTACTTTAGTTTACCTCCATATCAGAACTAGAAACCACAAGTTGAAATACATTTTTAATTGTGATTTTTTAAAATGCCCAAAATGTTGTTTCACAATCACAATTCCATCCAAGGTCAGTAAAATGAGGACCCAGATTATTGAGGGCAATATGCTGACTCTGTAAACCGCTTAGAGAGGGCTGTAAAGCACTGTGAAGGGATATATAAGTCTAAATGCTATTGTTATAGGTAGCCCATGTGATCTCTTCCTCAAGGATAGCGGGTTCTATTTCTACTTCTCTTTCCTCATCATCCTGAGGGAAGGCTCTTTGCTACCTGCATACAACTCTTCAGTATATTTTTGCCATACGTTCTTGATGCCTTGTTGGTACAATAGTTCTTTCCGTTGCTTGTTTTTAATTATGCCTTTATAGGCAATAAATGATGCTTGGATCTTTTTGACTTGCATAAATGCATTCCTGGTGTGACCCTTCATGTAGTCCATTTTTAGCTGTTTACATCGCTCATTCTAGTAAACTTCATTATCCTTCTTGCTGCCCTGTATTTAGTCTTCTTACTTCTTCCCATTTGCCTGCTGCCTTAGCTGGTTTTCTTTGGTCGGCTGTTTTGGTGGTTTCATCTGGGAGCCAGTTGCACTTTTTCTCTGACTTCTTGAGTGGTATATGTTCTGCAATTCCAATAATTGTCTATTGAATTTCCTGCCATAGTTGTCAGGTGTCTTCTCAACAGTGTCCAATGGATCAAACCTATTTTTCACCTCAAATGTGTGTGTTTGTATAAATAAATAAAATTATTAGAGATTGTATATATAGTAGATTTTGGAGACATCAAACTTCTTTGGAAGCACTGCCTTTTTGATGCTGCATAATATGACTAATTTTTATCATCAGCAGTTCATGATCTTAACCGCAATCAGCACTTGGATATGGCATAGGACAATCCAATTATGGTGAAGTCCATTTGGTGTATAAGTATATAAGTGTCGATTGTGCTGTTTGAACCATACATTTGTGATCCTAAATTTGACAATTCTTGGCAAAATTATACCAAGCAATGATCTGCATCATTCCTTTCACCTGGTATAAAACCACCAATGATGCCTGTCTCCACTTGTTTGCCAATTGTTGCATTAGTCATCTGGGTTGTAAACAATGACTTTTTTGGGCACTTGTATCAGTTTTTTGGAACAGGGCATAAAAGCCCTATTTCAAGATCTGCTGCAGCAGTCATTGGGCATAGATTTGGACAACTGTGATGTTGAGGAGTTTCTGATGGTCATGATTTGGTCACTGACAGCTGAAAAGCTTTTTTCACTGCTTTAGCAAATTTCCTACTTACAATAAACACCAATCCATTTTCCTGATTTCATGTCCTGAATGAGAGTAAAGTACTCAGACTGGAAAAAAGGCAACGTCCGACTCACTAACACCAAGGAGATCAATTTCCAATCTGATCATCTCACGTTTGACAATATTTACCGACTCAGTCCTTTGATGTTCCACATGGCTACCCAATGTATCTCTGTACAACACAGATATTTGTTTTCGCCACTAGCTGCCTCATCAACTGGGATTCCTCTTGTCTATTGTTGAGCACTCTAGATGTTTGACACTCATTCCATAGAATTTTCTTGGTGAGTATTTTGCAGAGTAGGTTACCAGGTCTTTCTCCATTAAAATGTTAAAATTTACAATATCTCCTAGTTTTGATAGCTGTAAGAAATACAATCCAACAGTAAATGAAGGCCAATATATTGATTATTTGAGACTTAAGTATAATGAAAACTGTACTGAGTTGTGAATATGAAATTAAAATTTTGGATTTTAATATTTGCACAAGGATGAACTTTTTTCTGCAAGTAGCATAAACTTTGCATGCCTAAAATGATGCAGTAATTGGATAAACTTTAAGATCTGCAACACTTTTTTTAAAAAGTGGTTACACAGGTAAAGTTCAAGTGAAAAAAAGGGGATACAGGAACATGCACTCTTTTCTTTCCACTACAATCCTTTCCTTTTCAGGAAGGTTTACTCAGCAAATGCTCCTTTTCATTTACATGTTTAAATTCCCTTTGATAAACCAGCAAGCTTTTCTCATCAGTAATAATCTACACATTTTCATTCAATTTCAAGCAACACATAATGGATTGCAATCGCAGCATAGCAGGAGTACTCACACATTCTCACTCTATTAACGTTTACTTTGCCACTTTATATCTATTGAAATAAAACAGATGCATAAGGTTCTTGAAAAACTAAAAAGGCTAGTTGTGATTCAAAAGCATTTTAATTGCCTGAATTTATAAACAGATATTATAAATTATACTTTTAATTTCAATTAACAATAGCAATTAAATAGAGTTAAATAGCAATTAACTCTACAGACTTTTCAAGTCTGATGGAATGGAGAAATGTAAAATCCTTTTCCAAGGTCCATATATTTTATGAAAAAAAAATAAAAGCACAACTGAAGTAGGATGTGTACATATGGGTATACACATGTGTATCACAAAGAGTCACGTAGCCAACTCAGAACAATATATATGTGCTTGACACTCTAAATCTCTCCATTCAAATTGGAGTAACTGCAGAGATCACTTAGGATTACAGCTGGAATGGAGATTCAACCTAAAAAGGTGCCTTTAGGAACTCCAGTCTAAAACCAAAACGCACTTCTGGTTACACATTTCTGGATGGCACCAAAACCGCACACAACGCTGCAAAAGGGAGCTTTGTTGCGCGCAACCTATGTGCCACACCAAAGCAGAGTCCGATGCCAAGCCAAACTGGGGGAAAACAGAGGTGGCTGCTCCTAAATCGGAAGCACATCATGCGCTTGGTATTGCTCAAATAACTAGACCGTCGGAACCTAGACAGTAGGTTCCGACGTGGCTTTCCTTTTCCTAAGATCGATGCTTTTGCTCTTCTGAATTTTGTAGGAAACGCCCCCGCTGAGGAAGAGGAGGAAGAAGAAAAATAAGAAAGAGAACTAAATCCCCTTTTTTAGAGAGGGGTGAGGCGGCCAAGTCACGGGTGGCGTGAACCCTGACGCATTTCAAAGCAGCAGCAGAGCAGCAGCGTCTTCTTTTCGGCTCTTCAAGCCTCCATGCGTCGGGGAGGGGCGGAGCTAGGAAGGGCACACACATGTGCTGCTGCTTCGGCCCTTTGAGGAGGGCTGCTTTGAGGAGAGGCCCGGGGCCCCTACGCAGAAAGGGAACGCAATTGTGTGTGTGGGGGGGGAAGAGACAGAGAGTGAGTTGCCGGCAGGTCCGTCCTC
>JANHGD010002227.1:113992-125311 GCA_027560375.1 Imantodes cenchoa
GGGGGGGGGGGGATGGAAGGAACTGACTCCTCAGGACCTTCAGGCCAGCCCAGATGTCCTTCCCTGAAGGACTGGGGCGATAGCTCTGGAAGAGGAGAATCAGGCACACCTTCACAGATGGCCTCCTCAGAAAGGGGTACAGAAGCATCTGTCACGTTGGATGCTTTGGTGAACTGGCACTCCAGAGCCCTGTGGTGCCGCTCTGCATCTTTCTCTGATGTGGAGGAGGAAGTAGTAGCCTTGGCCCTGCAGGAGTTGCCTTTTGGGGCAGATCAGGAACCTTTGGGACCCTTTGACCTGACCCTCTTAGCTCACCAGCATCCTGTGGGTCCGCCATGGAAGCTGTCACCAAATCCCAGTGGGATGCCGGGAAGTACCAGACAGCTGCTGCCCAAGCAGCAGTGGGCCTCCAATGAGCTGGGTGCAGGGCCTCCTCAAGATGTCGCTGTCAGGGATCCTCACAGCGAAAGGGAAATCGCCTCAGCAAACAGGCCTGAAAAACAAAATGGCGGCTGCTAGTGAGGAAGATGGTGGCTGCTACAGGTAGGCAACAGCAGCAACTTGGAAGGATCACAAACCCCACCCCTGGGAAGAGGCTGCCTGGAAGCGCAAGGATGATTCCCCCCAAACGCTGTAGAAGAGAAATTGGGAAAAGCCTGTATAAGCAGACTTCCCAAACCTCCAAGGTCACTTGAACAAATTGGGGCCGCACCATGCGGCTGCAAAATGGCAGCCACACCACTCAGTGATAAAATGGAGGTCGCGCCTCGCAGCAATAAAATGGCAGCTGACAGACAAAACACTCATTTAAACTGCCATTTTAGGGGCCGCTGAACCAGGGAGCTCCTAAACAAGCCTACAGCCCTGGGCCACGCCAATCCTGCCTCGAGAGGCTCGTCGGGCAGTGGCTGTCATGCCATCTAACCAGGGGGAGGGGCACTAACCCACCTGTGCTCTGGATGGCAAAACTTTCAAAAGGCTTCACGAGATCCCAAACGAGAGCCCCTGAAATTAAAGGCTGATGACGTCCCGGACAGTGGCGGTTGTCCCAGTGGGCCGGGAGGGATCTGCACACCTATGACTACAGATCAAGGGAGAGACCAACGCACATTGCATCAGGGATCCCCGAAGAGATAAGCCCCGGAAAGACAGGGCTGAGGGAAAAAAATTCCCATTGGAGCCACCACTGCTAATGAGCTGGCTGGCTCACTACTCACTGACCCTGGTAGGCTAGAAAGGATGAAGCAATCTGCAGAAGGGAATCTTGCAGACAAAAAAACCTCTCTCAGAATAAAATAGTCACAAGAAGGTAGAAAAATCTCCATCTGTTTGAAGATGATTAGAAGAAAAGTCTCCTTGGCTGACTGAGTTGTAAAAAACTGAACCACCCAGGCGAGCGAAGGGGAGTGGCCAGGCAAAATTGATACAAGTTCAGTCTCCAGGCAGATGGAAGTTAATACCCACATGTGACTACTCCTGCCAAGAGTACCGGAAAATTTCATCATCTGTCCAATGCTGATTTCTTTTTATTATTCAATGGAATTCAAAGGTGTGAAATAGTACTGGACCTAAAGGTTTGACTAAATTCTATGGTCAGAATCCAAATACCGCTAATTGGTTGGTTGTGTATTGAATAAGTATTAAGAATTTTATATTATTATCCCAGTGCATTATTGGATACTTGGTTCAAAGGAAAACAAACAAGGAAAACTTCGTTTTTAAAAGCTGAATTTTGAGAAGTCTATAATGTCAGGAAAAGTGGAAGACAAGACAATTCAATGGCATATAATTAATCCATCTAAATGAGAAATATATCTAACAGCTGCTGATATTGCTCGTTAGGATGAGAGGAAGAGATAATTCATCACCCCAGTATTTTTTTTCCAGTAGGAATCTAGTTTGAAAACCCATGCTAAGGATTACCTGAGTGTTTAGGTATGCTTAAGGTTTATTTCTAGTTTCACTGAATTGATAAATAATCCAGTATACCATTTTTGCCTATTGCTGTGAAACAAATTAATTTTTTTTCACCAGTAAGTCTATAATAGGAAAATTATTTTTTTAAAGTACTAAAGTTACTTGATTCTGACCTGAATTGGTTATACGAAGGTGCTATAAAATTTTAAAATCTAGTTTTTTATAATTTGCATTTCTGAATTGTATATTGTTTGTTTTCCATTATACTTTTATTTTGCTGAAAGGTTTTTAGTAATAAGAGACAATAATATGGTTCATTTTAAGTCATGGTTTGTTCAGTTTGATAGTCCACAATTGGCTGAATTTACATTTAACAAAAACTGTAATGGCTTGTATTGCATAGTAAGGGAACCTCATTCCTCTCAAGTTTTAAATTACATGTGATGGGTGAATCTAAACTGTGTATTCCACTATGGTTTTAAAACAAGGTAAGAAAAACAGGCAGGACAGTTTCTAAGGTTATCAGTTTATTTTCATATTTTTATATGAACATGCAGATGAAAAAGCAAGGGCAGGCTGCATACACTCTTTTGAGAGAAGTGAACAGCTTAAATTGTAGTAGTTGCCAACATTTTGAGCAGCTTTCCAGCTGCTTCTTCCATACTGGGGGATTTTTTTTTCAATATTTCTTTTCCTTCCTTTTTTCCTATCTCATATTCCTAACCCTGGGCGACTTAAAACTAATTACAATTTTCCAGTTACTGGTCTGATCTGGTCCTTTTTTATATCTTTCTTCTCCACCTAAAATACAAAATTAATACCTCTGTGTAGTAAGTAAATAATAAAAATCAGAGCAGTCTCTCAAATATGCATATTTGAAACTGGTAGCTTGCACATACTTTAGTATCTCCCAAATCAAGAAGTAACAATGTTAATGACTTAACAGATGTTACTTACCAGTAATTCCATATTTTAATTTTCATTCCACCTTTCTAAATATTGGTACTGGCAATCCCAACAAATCTATATTTGTGGGAGGCGAAGGAAATGTTTGACAAAATGTGGGGATTCTACTAGACTTGCAAAAAAAGTAATCAAATCATGGGTTAGATGAGACTCCGAATGTCTTCAAGTCCTGGCAGGAAATGTCATACCATCACAGCTTCTTAAGCAACCAAAAAGGTTTATGTCCATTCTCTTAATACATTTGTGAGCAAGTACAAAAGTAAAAGAAAATTCTGCAACAGAGAAATGAATTCATATATAAACAATATGAACTCATGTTCAAGGATGGAAAGCCTTGTTTCATTTTCCAAAGTATTTGGTTAATTGCAGAAACAGATATTAGACTATAACTACTAGAAGTATTGCAAACAAAATTCCCCCAATCTACATAAGATGGGTATCTACAAAATAACTTAGGATTTCTTAAATTTGCAATGTGTATATATTTTAATATTTCTATAAAGTTTCTATCTGCAGGGGAGGATCACTTGTACATTTCATGTTCTTTTGCTCACCCAAACGACAATTTACTTTTGTGTGCTTCCATGTTTCTTAAATGTCCAGCTGTGTGTATTCGCATCTGCTTGCATGGAAACACTTTTTTCTTCTGCCTTTTTAATTGTCTAAGCTTATCTCTACAATACTGACCACTATGAAATATGGGTATTGGTTAGTATGAAGTTCTAAACATTTTCCAAAATTCAGTAGCTATTGGGATCCTGCACAGAAAGCTAACCCAATCCATTCTAGTGAAGCAAGAACTTAACTGGATCCTACCTATTATCTCGCCTTTGGGATTATAGTGCCATTTAAAGAGATATCCTTCCTTTCCAAAACATAACTTCTGCAATAGATTTAACAGCAGATACATCTTGTGACAACTGAAATGCATTAATGTGCAAATAAGAGACATGAATACAGAGTCAAGAGGTTTAGTTGTATTTATTCCTAAAACTCAATATTCCTCCAAGTTGGCAGGACACAACCAGCTTGGATATAATAGTTTGCATCCACAAGATGGGTTTTAAACAATGTCCATTCACACATGTGGAAAAAAAAGTATTTTATACAGTTTGTTCAAAAACTATCCTGTGAACTATTTTCATATTGGAATCTTCTAGCAGTCCATCCACATTGCACAAGATTGTCTTTAAGCAAGTTGCTTATATGACAGTTTGATGGAACAATGGCAGGAAAAAAACCTCCACACAGTAAATAGAAGCTACTTAGAAATAAAACTGTGGAAAAATGCTACTAGAAAGTGACACCAGCTTTACAGAAAGATTGCAGAAAAGGGAACTGTGTTCCTTTTACGCAAGCAATTAATGAAAAGAGGGGATGGGAAGACAGACAATAAAAATAATATTTAAAATCATGCTTAATACATCACAACTTCCTTTCCGGTTATACAGAAAGGATCTGCACCCATGGCCAAAATATTTTTAAAGGAACTGACATATTACTGATCTTTAAACTGAACTTAATCTCATGCCAGAGTTCATATATCAATAGGGATGTCATATTCATGGACCAGTTCTAAGGACTGAACATGATTTGTCCCCTTAAACGGTTGCAATAAATTATTCTTTCAGAAGTGATGTTTGTAAGAAAAAGATAAGTGGTGATTTTAGTGATTATATTATTTGCTGCAGAGATACTAGAATTGTGCTGTTACCCGATATTAAGAAATGAGAAGAGGTATCAGTTTACAGGATACTGATAAGTAAAAAGTTATCGTCTTCCAATAAGGTTTTGCATGCTTAGATAAGCAGTGATGTAACAGCATTTCCCCCCCAAAATAATGTTAAACTCAGATGTACAAATTAATGTTCTAAAACACTTAAATAAGGGTTCACCTGTAAAAAAAGGATTATTATTTGACCAACAGCTATGTAAGCTTTGGTTCAATTTTCTCAATTCCTAATGTGGTTATTGGCATGAATTTCTCATCTAACTAATGACTCAAGTTCACCTGTCTGCAGTCAGGTGAGACTTTTATCACTGTGCTGGATAACTGCAACTGAAAATTAGTCATTGTTCTAGAAGTGACATTTGTTCAGCTACCTGGCACTGCACCATTCTTACTGAGTTCTGTGATTTTAAGAAAATAACAGTTTTTAAATACCCTTATTGAATATTTATATTAGCATTAGTATCAACCTTTTACCCACATAGCAATTAATGCATGCCATTAAGAGCTAATGAATTTTTAAAAAGTTTGGAATAAACAGTCAGACGTCAAATGAATTAAACAACTTTACTAAATGGGAAAAAAACTACATTTAATGTTTAAAACAAAATGGAATCAGAAAAGAGGCTTAAATTTAAAGAACTTCACTTAGCAGAAATCACTTGCATAATACGTGCTATTTATAAAATGCAAGTTTCAAATCCTCAATGTAACATTTGCAAAGGCAAAATTAAAGTTTTACATTTATTGTTGCACATAGAATGGTACAAACTGTAACCTTACCTCTTAAATCTTACAAGTTTGTCAGTGTCCAATAAAAGTTTGTAATCCTAATCAGTGAAAATTTTGCCTTTCAATTTTTATTGTCTTACAAACTTTACACATGACCTTACACTTATTAATATGAATCCTTAAAAAAGGAAAGCAGGAAAAGAAATACTGCATCAACTCTTGATCATGTACAGAAATTATTGCTACTATACGTACACTACAAAGCAGAAATCTCTACATGAATGTGAATTTTGATCATGAAAATCCAGAAGTATCATTCTTTGTGACATACGCCTTACAATCATGTAGATATATTAGAAGTTCAACCACCATTAGCTTTAGTTATCCTACTGTTTATTTATCAATATACATTTAAATAACCCTCCTGGAGTGTTGGCAGGGAAGAAAAGGGAGGAGAAATAGCACTTCCAAGGCTGTCAGAGAAGAATCTTCACGTCTTCTGAGAAATGCAGAATGTACTTTAATGTAAGTATGGCATTACCAAGAAGCTAAGCATGCTGAAAAATGTTTCATGCTAATAAAATCTAATGCAAGATATTCCATGACCAACAAAGAAGAAATACAACTTTTGACCTATTTTAGTTGAATGAAGTGTTGTTGTGAGTATGTTAGTTTAAAATGGTGCAGTGCACGAAGTGGCAGACTAAGTAACAAGTTTCGTTTCATGAAAAAACACTGATTTCTAGTCTCTTTGGAAAAGGAACATTACTGTAGGAACTAGCTTGAGCTTGGTTTGTCATTAATCACCAGACTCCTATTAGAGGGGCAAACACTTAGTCAGCAAGATTACTGGAAGAGAAAGAACAGCAACAACTGGCTATTCAAATCCCTTCCACAGTTCATTTTTAGCCAGGGAACATTACTAAGATACCTTGCCATCATTCTAGCTACAAAATAGAAATAAAAGCAATCAAGCAACAGTAAGACCACATTACACAAATGAAACATCATGCTCTCATCTGATTTAACTATTACATTAAGCTTAAATTGGGATGTTGGTCAACTTTAAAACTGACATGTATGCAACCAAAATAATTTGTTTAGATCTGATTTACTTTATGTTGATTACTGGAACTTGGTGTATACTTATTACAATACAGTGTTGCACATCTGTCAACTAGAAAATATTAAGGATCCTTTACCCGTCTCTTTAAGTTAAAGATGTGACATCATAAAGGTTGTCAAATGGCTGGATGGTTTTACAGTGCACACTTATTATATACTGTATATATGGAGTTTTTGTCCTTTACAGATCTGATGATTTTCTACTATATTCCTTTCTTCACCTCTTTTTCGGTGGATTAGCTGTGCGAGGTGGAGTGACTGGACGTCCAGAATTCAGTCCACCATACTGGTACTTTGCTTTCTTTTCAGAAGGTTTCAGAATCTTAAGAGAGAGAAAAAGTTCAGTGTTTATGAGTTGGAAAATATTTTGCATGTTAAAAAAGCTTTTTATGTCACTATAAAATGACTGCCATGACTGAACTAGCTATAACAATCTTCACTTAGGGAAACTGAAAAGAATAGATAATAAATAACTTGCCCAATATCACAAATCCATAGCAAAAAGGAGGACAGATTACCTGAATATAAGCTATTATTTTGAATCTATATGCCCTTAATTGGGATTATATAATCCTAGACTGTTTTCTTTCACCTTATACAGCCATAACTCTTGCTAAATTATGACTACCAGATCTGCACCAATTATTTGTTCTACTGTGCAGAAGTCATTTTGCAGTCAGTGGTGCTCAGAAACACATATAACCAATCACTTCAAAATGCTACAGGTAGCCCTTTGATAATGCAATAATTGGGAATAGAATTTTCAGTGCTAAGTAATAAGGTCATTAAGCACGGTTGATGTTACATCACCACAGTGCTTAGTGACAGTAATCCCATTACTTTCATTAAGTGACAGTAATCCTCATGAATTCCTGCTTGTTTTCAATAATCAAAGTCAATGGAGAAAATGGCAGGAACTTGCAAGTCCTGGGCACTTGCAAGTAGGTCAGCAGAGAAGTATGGCACTGCTGCAGCCTGGCAGCAATGCCATGCTTGGGTGCATGCTGGATCAGGGCTGGCTGCTGCTTGGAGGCAAAGGGTGTACAAATGGGCCAGGGCTGGCTGCAGTGGGAGTAGCAAGAGAACACAGGGCAGCCAAAAGAACAGGAATGGGAAGAGATAGGAGAATTGAAATATACTCCATGATCATAAAAATCACCAACATGTGACCAACAGCCTAACTTTTTTCTTAAAATCTGTAAATCATCCAGAGTCACTTTGATATTGAGTTGTGCAGTGTCTAAATTTGATAAATGAAAAACTTCCAGGGCCAAGTGTAAGCATTATTCATTCAGCACCACTGTTCCAGTTTGGGTACCTATGCGTGACGAGTGGGCACAGGTGAGCAGCCCCTCTGAAGAACCTGCGCAGAAGGGGATGCAGCAATAAGGATTCCAGAGGCGCAAGACAATACCGTGGAAAGCGCCACCACCTGTTGCCGAAGCGTGGTTGGCGAAAGCCCCTTGTTCAGCCCATGCTGTAAAAATTCGAGGATGTTGGCGATAGAGCCACTGGAGAGTAACCCTCAGTTGAACACCAGGAGAAAAATATTTTCCAGGTGGCCGAATAAATTCTTTCGGTGGATGGCCTCCTGGAGGCCTGGAAAGTCCGAATGACACTGTCTGGAACATTGTGGCGCCTTAGAGTGCACCGCTGACGCACCAGACGGTCAGTTGGTACCACTGGGGGTCCAGGTGGACCAACAACCCCTGGCTGAGCGACGACTCTGTAGGCGGGATTCTCCAGTGCTGGCAGACTGACAGCAAGTTCAGGTCTGCAAACCAGGCCCTCTTGGGCCAGTGGGAGGCGAGAAGCAGTACTTTGGCCCTTTCCTCCTGATGATCTTGAGGAGGGGGGGAAGCGTACAGTAGGATGGGTGGCCAGTCACAACAGAGAGCATCTGCCCCCTCCATGCCCTGGATTTTGAACTGAGTGAAGTATCTGGGCAGATTGGCATTCTCCAGGATGGCGAAGAGGTCTACTACTGGCAGACCGAACCCGCTCACCAAGGCTTGGAAGATGGAAGGATGGAGACTCCACTCTGCCTGGTCTATAGTGGTGCGGCTGAGCCAATCCGCTGTTGGTCACGCCAGAGATGTGCTGCACCAATAGGGACAGAAGATGGCGTTCTGCCCACAGACCCAGGGTTCTGGTCTTGCCCATGAGTTGACAGGACATGGTTCCCCCCTGCCGGTTTATGTGGGCTTTGGCAGCCACATTGTCTGTAAGCAACAGCATGTGCTGCCCGGCCAACTGATGTTTCAGCTGCCCATAGCTCCAACCTGTTTATGGTGTACGGGGCCTCTATCGGGGACCATTTGCCCTGAACTACTGCAACTAGTGAATGAGCCCCCCAACCACGGAGGCTTGCATCCATGGTGATGGTGATTCTACAGGGCTCCAGGAAGTAGCAACCCTTTGCGATGGCCGGTGAGGTCCACCAGCAGAGTGAGCGTCAGACGGTCAATGGAACCAGGATCTTGGAAGTCGATGTGCTGCTTCCCATCCTCTGAAAGGGCAAAAGAAACCATTGCAATTCTCTGGCGTGCATGTGAGCCCAAGGGGTGATATGTATGGCCGATATCATTTTGCCCAGGAGCGTGGAAAGTAACTTCAGTGGAACCCTGAGCTTCATCTGGACTTGGTGAGACAGTGCCAAGATGCTGTCCTGTCACTCCTGGGAAAGGTACACCATGCACTCCAGGGAATCTACAATGGCCCCAAATGCGTCAGCCTGGTGGAAGGGGACAGATGACTTTTTTCAGAATTTATGTGGTGTATAAGGGTGTTAACCGTTACCTGGACATCTTGCACCACCTGGTGCCTGGATGATGACTGTATGAGTATATCATCCAGGTAACATTGAACACAAATGGGTAACGAGCGCAGATGCACGGCTAGCCTCACCAGCACCTTGGTGAAAACCCTTGGCACTTAGGAGAGGTGAAATGGGAGCGCTCTATACTCATCGTAGGAACCTGCATAATAGAATCGTAAAAATTTTCGATGGCAAGGCACAATTGGTATGTGCAGGTAAGCCTTGGTGAGGTTGATCGAGGTGAGGAGGTCCTCCTTCCGAATGCCACCTAGGATGGATTGAAGCTTGTGCATTTTGAATCACTTATAGATATGACGATTCAAGCGTTTTAAATCGAGAATCGCTCTCCAACCTCCCGAGGATTTGGGGGCCATAAACAAAATGGAATAAAACCCCTGCCCTTGCTGGTCCCCAGGCACCCACGGGATAGCTTGAATGTTCAGCAGATGCTAGATGGCCACATTCATGAGGACCAGTTTGTCTGGACTGGAAGACATACGGCATCGAATGAAAAACCTCAGGGGGGGTGGAGAGGGATTCTAGGGAAAGTCCACATGACACAGTCTCCCTGACCCACGTGCCATCTACTGGCAAAGAGAGCCAGCCAACCTCCAGTGGGACGATCCGGAGAGGAATCACTTGGCCCGTCGAAAGGGGCACCCCCCTGCACCTCAAAAGGGCCGTCTGTACTGCTTGCCTCTGCTGGCCCTATCTGTAGCCTGCCTCCGACCCCATACTGACCCTGGAATCTCCTGTAAGCTGGTCCCTGATCTGAGGCCCAAAAGGGACTCTTACAGGTGTATGGAGGGAGGACCATCCTCTTATCCCTTGATTAAACTAAGATGGGATCCAAGGCCTCCCCAAACAGAAGCTGACCCTCGAGGGGGACAGATGCCAACCGCCACTTATGACGTATGTCCTCGGGCCAGCTACGCAGCCAGTGCATCCTTCGTGATACCATGGAAGCCCCCATCGTTCTGGCAGCGAAGTGGGCAGACTGGAGAGTGGCTTCAGCCGAAAACTGGGCTGCAGCTAGTAACTATAAGAGGTCCTGATGGGCCCTTAAATCTGAAACAAGGAGACGCTCCTGGAACTGCCTTAGCTATTGCAGTGACATGTGAGAGAAAAAGGAGGCGGTGGTAGACACTCTCACTAACCAGGCGATCGCCTGGTGGGTCTTTTGGAGTGCCTGCTCCGTCCTCCAGTCGCAGTTCATCAGATTCGCCTGGCATGTGGTTTGAAGGCCATAATGCCAATACTGGGGCATCCACTGGAGGCATTTGGAGATGTTGTGCCAGGTCCGAAGCCACATTAAAGTACCGCTTGTCCAGGTGATTGGACAAGGGCCCCGAGGCGGGGGAATACCATTGTCGCAGGATGTTGTCCACAAAGAGAGGCGGAGCTGGAATCATCTCAGCTTCAGAGGTGGTCTCTTCAAATAAGGGATCTCAAGTGAAATTGTCCTCCTGTGGATCAGAGGGGATGGATCCCAGGTTGGCAGCGTTTTTTGCTTTAAACAAAAGCAATTTAAGGAGCCCGGAGTGAAAAAGGCCTAATGATGCTAGTGGGTCAGGGGCGAACCCTTCGTCCTCTGAGAGGTCCAGGAATAATTGGCTCTCCCCAAATCTGATTGGGACCCAAGGCGCATTAAGGGAAATATCTCTCATAAGACCACTGCCTGTGACTAGTTTCCACGAAGGATGGGGCTTGAGCTGCTGCCCTGACCATTGCTGTGCCAGCATGAGCAGACATCCCCAGCTGTCTCTTGCCTGCCTCAATGCCCTGTTTTATGGCCTCATTTATCATGCTCTGGACATCTGGGTGGTCAAGATGCTCTAAGCCCAGCAGCTGTCGGAGTAAATGTAGCTGACAGCAAAGAAGCTGACTGACCCTCAATGGCCCCCACATCGTGTGGGACCTCCCAGATATAGCAATAGCACTTAGACTTATATACTGCTTCATAGTGCTTTTCAGCCCTCTCTAAGCGGTTTACAGAATCAGCATATTGCCCCCAACAATCTGGGTCCTCATT
>JANHGD010002229.1:98994-111122 GCA_027560375.1 Imantodes cenchoa
CTATTCTGTTTCTTAGATAATTTTTTTGTCCACAGTAAATGATTTAGTATCCATCTGATGTGAAGTGGCACATTCCAAGCCATGGAGTGTTCATTCTTAGAACCGTGGTGGTACAGTGGTTAGAATGCAGTATTTCAGGCTAATTCTGCCCGCTGCCAGGAGTTCGATCCTGACCGGCTCAAGGTTGACTCAGCCTTCCATCCTTCTGAGGTCAGTAAAATGTGGACCCAGATTGTTTGGAACAATATGGTGACTTTGTAAACTGCTTTGAGAAGGCTGTACAGCACTGTGAAGAGGTATATAAGTTTAAGTGCTATTGCTATTGCTATTCTTGGTAGTCTGGCAACATCAAGTTTGGTTCCTGGTTCTGACATTGCATGTATTTAAAGCAGTGGTTCTCAACCTTCCTAATGCCGCGACCTTTTAATACAGTTCCTCATGTTGTGATGACCCCCAACCATAAAATAATGAAATTATTGGGAAACTCAGGGGTGGGTTCTAACTTACCTCACTGCCGGTTTGCTTCCTCGTGTGCTGTGTGGCCATGCCTCATGGACACACGTGCGCTTTGCGCGTGCACGTATGCACAGTGCAATTTTTTTTTAAAAATGCAAAAAAAAGCCAAAAACAAGATGACAACGCATACACAGTGCCGGAAATTCGGCTTGTGCGCATGCTCAGAAGGTCCCATGGTACAGATATTTTTGTAATAGTAGTAGTCTATTTGCATGTGGGTGGACCTGCCTGGAGACGGATAGAGGAGCAGTGTTTCAGTTCCTAAGACCATCGGAAATATGTGTTTTCCAATGGTCTTAGGCAACCCCTGTGAAAGGGTCATTTGACCCCCAAAGGGGTCACGACCCATAGGTTGAGAACCACTGATTTAAAACTTTATAATGTCTCATTTTTTCTTTTACCACTGAACACATCAGATTCTTGTGTATTCTTTAGATTTTAAATCAGCCACATTATGAATACCAGTACTGCTCATATATATATTCTCATTAGACCTATAAATCTTTAACCACTTTATCTTTACTTTCTACAGGAGAAACTGTGTATATGTGTCTGTGTGTATACACACACCACACTTATGCACTGTTTCTCCTGTAGAAAGTAAAGACAAAGTGATTAAAAGTTTATAGGTTTAATGAGACTCTCATGTCCATAGGTTTCCTAAAATTCTCAAAGAGATCAATGGCACTAAAGAAGTTAAGAATCCTTGACATAGACATTGTCCTCTTGATAGAGGTCTATTTGTTTCTCTTGAGAGAAGGCAGGAGTTGTTTGTTATTATCTTTTCTTGTGGATCATATTGACTCTGATCCCACATCTAAACCTGCTCAGAACATCATTGGAGTGCTGCACAAGCTCTTTCACTACTACAAGATAATAATTGATGTAAGGATATGTAATCTTCATCTTTCAGTAAGCAATTCCCAGATCGTTTCAAATAATCTCAGTCTCATGACTCCTGTCTGGTAAAATAATCCTTTAATCCTGTTAACTGCTAATAGAACTTACCTTATTAAATGATTTTTACTAATTGATGCATATACAATGGCATGTTATAATACAGGATATCTGATTGAGCTCTTTATCAATGACAGAATATTAGTCATTGTTACCAATCATTAGTTCTGGTTACTGAGGAACAACTTTCTTTTGCTGTTATAAGGATTTTAAAAATATTTATGCAGGCTGAAAATTTAATCAGCATTACTATCAGTGCATTAAATCATATTTTTAATAACTGAACTGTTGTCTTAAAAACACAACCATCACTTTGAAAAGAGAATAATATGTCTATAAAATATAATTTAAAATTATATTTCCTTTTACTTTGATAATAATAGGTTGGAAAATAATGTTCCTTTAAATTATGAAAAATGAAACATTTTTTTTAAATTTAAAAGCATTGCTCCGCTGCAATCTATATTCTTCTAACACCACAAATCCTCCATTGGATGTAGCTCTGACCTAGATTATTTGAATACCAAATGTTATTGCATTTCCTTCATAAATGAGTAGCCAGAGGACAAATTGCCTGAAATTTCTGAAGAAAACTATATTATTTCAAAAAAGAGGAGAAAGAGCATTATTTTGAAATCAAGTGACTCTAAACTTTAAGATACTACAATATTTATGTATCTATTAGGATTACTTTACATTGGACACCTTGAGAGCTATGAAATAGATAAATTTACTGCCTTACATTTTGTCTGACTGTTCAGTTTTCCTGAATCTCTTGGCAGTGAAATGCATTCATTTCAGGTATATGTCAAGCAACGGTAATATGTAGAAATTGAGTTGGGCAAACAGTCTCCTGCAACCAGCTTCAATGGCATGCTATATTAGCACTATTTAAATCTTTTGTGTTACAATCTGAGACCCTTACAGTAAGCAGGCATAAGAACAATGCTTATAGCATACATGTATATTCTGAGTTGGACCACTTTAATTCTGTCTTTTGCATGTCCTTTGAGTTTTCTCCATGGGTTTACTTCATCTGAATATTGCAGCTTAAATTGCTTTTTTAAAATGATCTTACATTATTTTTCAATATTAGTAGTTGATGGTATAGTACCAGTTTAGGTGCATTATTTGGTGATAAGAGATTAATAACCACAGAGATTGTTGTGTTTACCATCTGAACTCAGCATTTTCAATCAGCGTAACTTTTACAGGTTAGTCCTGCCATACTAGAGGCAATGTCAATAATGAATATTGTTGTAAGTGGGATTATTGTAAATAAAGTAACTTTTCCTGAGATTCAGACATCCGCAGATCACATCCCCTTGAGGAAGAGATCCATGCTCTGGATCACGTAGGGCTCTGGGAGGGAAAGTTTGAAACATCTAATGTTCCATTTTATGGCTATAGCTGTCTTCTATATAGTGTTAACAGTGGAATAAGTAGACACTAGAGGGCAACCTTTTTTTTCTTTTCAAGTTTTCTGTCTATTTACAGAAATGATTGTTTGTGTGTAGTTGTGTGTAGTCATCCATAGGTAGACAGATCATTCACACACATGGACCAGGGGTGAGTTCCAACTTACCTCACTGCCGGTTCACTCTCTCCTGCATTGCGTAGGCACACCTCGTGGGTGCACGCTTTGCATGCATGCACATACATAGTAATGAAAAATCAGGGGGGGGGGGAAACAAAGCCGAAAAAAAGATGGTGATCGCATGCACAGTGCCAGAACTCAGCTTCTATGCATGCTCAGAAGGAATTAAACATTCAAAAAAATAATCCCCCCCCCCAAAAAAAGATGGTGGCGCCCATGGACCAGCACCGACCAATCCAGTTCAGTGACATCATCATGACATCACCAGCGGTTCGCTACCGGTTCGGGTGAACCGGTCCAAACCAGGAGGAACCCATCTCTGACATGGACCCTTTGTTTTCTTCTTCTTCCCCCCTAAATTATTTTTAGCATAAAATACAAAAATTAGGTTTCTTTCTAGTTTTCAGGTTTGATAGAATAAGTAGATTGGTGTTAGAAGCAATGCTCTCCTTTATACCATTGAGGCATGGGGAGCCAGTAGAAGATAATTCTAAAATTCTTAAGTAATTTTGGACTCCAATAAGACAAAAGTGGAACAGAGAACCCTATCACCCAAATGGTCAAATCAACACTTGAACTCAAGAAATTAGAAAGGGGCTGGATATCATTACTTCATGAACAATGTTGTAAAGACTTCTGATAGCTACAGTATAGGGAGAGGGAGAGGGAATCAGTTCAGGCTTTGCAATTTTTAGCTGGTTCTCTTTTCTCAGTAGCCTATGAAGTGTTTCAGACAATGTAGACAAGTATGTACTATTCAAGATCATGGTGATGTTAAATCATATTAGAACTTGTCAAGTTGGGATGGCTGGCAATATAAAAAGGCCCCAGTAATTAACATAGTTAGAAGACAATTTTATCTAGTGCAATAGTACATTAGCATTTTGTTATTTGGCGTTGGATAATACACTTTGCAAGCTGGGGTGGAACAGACTCCCCTTGAAACTAATAAAACAAAGTGAAATAGCTTGAATATTATCACACAGTTATGCTCCACTAGATACCTAGAAAAGCAATTAAAAGGATGCCATCAGTGAGAGGACACATTGGAATGAAAATGAAACCCAATATTACAATTGTTTACCTTAAGCATCTCTGAACCGAAATTACTTTTTGTTACTTCTGTATTCAAACACAATGACAAGAGCAATTTTATCTAATTTATGCCTTTTCAGAGCTTCCCAAAGGGAGTGTTCATGCTACCAATCAGCCTTATATTTATTCATCCATAATAATGAATAGGACTGAGGTAAAAATGCCTAAGTTTTAATATGTTATTTCATTTCTAAAATGAGACACTTAGAAAATTTCCCATTTCTTTCTTTCGTTCTCTGAACCATTTATAAAGCCAAATTTGATACAAAGCAATCTGTATTTTTCATATTTTTTTAATCATCCAGCATAATGGATTTACAAACAAAATTGCAACTGCTTCTTGCAAAGTTTCATCTTCAGTTATTTTCACTCCACCATCAACTTAAGTCTAACCAACCAATACTTCATGAACTTTGGTTTACTATAAAACTAAATGACCATTCAATACATCATATAGAAAACGCACTGATCATTACATATATATATTTCTTGCCTTCAATTTCCAATCAGAATGAATTTCAGGACATGCCATACATTTCATTCTATGCAAATAAATCCCATAAAAACAACCATATCTGTTTTGATCCTACCAATAAAGATAGGCAGCTTAGAAATTTAGTTAGGAACTGCAGTTTGAGAGCTGCTTTTCAAATTATAAATGAAATTAATGGAATAATCTACCTCCTATTTTTGGAGCATATTGTACGTTTTTGTGGAAGAAAATTGAAAGAAAATTTGTTTTAAATGATCTTGAGCAATTACATGGAACGTCTTGTAAAATTTAATCCAACATTTATGAAATGACTTATTCAAAGCTTTATAAGTGAGTTCATTACAGAAGGCAGTTTTGGCTTTGTTTCAAATAAGGAAAATCATGAATATCGTGCTTATTTATTTCCTTGTATTGAACACTACTGATAGAATTAGTCTGTTTTCCCCAAACTCTCATTTATAACTCATGCATATGATTTTATAAGGTTCTGAGCATGTTAATTTGAATTCTAAATAACAAATATTCTCCATAATCTCACTTGCTTCCAGTCCTCTGGTGTAAAATTTAACATGTTGATATGGATATGCACTGAGATATTTCTTTCAACTTAACCTTTCCCTCATGTTTTAGCTTCTTGTCATTCGACATAATGAAACTGAGGTATATTTTTCCCCCAACAGAAATGTAGGTTCTTTAACCATTCAGTATTGGCATGCATTTTATTATACCTGATAAATAAGTTCTCTGTGTTATCAATGTAGCTCAAATGATAGAAATGTGGGGGCCCTATTATATGTCTGTACGTGTACATCAAACATTTTAATTTACTCTGCAACGTTGTCATGTTCTGAAATGTGCAGTTGTTTATCTGCCTGGTAACTTCTCTTCATTTTATTTCCTTGACATAGAACACAAAGGCTTACTAACAGTAGGAAGAATTAGCATGAAGCATGTCCATCAGTCACAATGAATAAGCTTTTTTGCAGAGTTATATTAGCTCTGAAGTATAAGTGGCATAATAGAACAGAAATGTGTGCAATCAGTGATAGGCTTGGAATGATACATTCTTTTCAATCCTACATTTGTTCAGTCCAGAATTTAATTAATTCTCCCCTTGCATTTTTTTTCCTTATATTTGTATACATTGTCAGTCATTTTTACAATGAATTGTACAGTAGATTGTTTCCAAAAATATGCTACTCTGACCGGGTATTATCAAATATTTTGGAGATGTTTTAAATTAAGTTTTGATTAGCTATTATTAGAATAGGATAAAGTCTTTTCTCATATCGTTTAGTAAAGTTACTACATATAATTTCAAAATAGCATCAGTTATATGATACAATATACTTATTCTAAAATTACTGAGCTAGTAAATGCACCCACTATGTGAACTTCATGAAACCGTTTGTGAAAATAATTGGAAATATTCAATATTTTTATACTAAAGTCTGGAATGTATCCAAATTCTATTGGATACATTCTGAAGGTGACATTTTAAATCTATTGAAGCTGATGGGAAATGGAGTCGAAGCCAGGTAGAGAACACATGATTACAAAATGTTGCTCTAAAGTAGCTTATTTTGTATTGAGTCAAATTTTAACCATAATTAAGCCTTTCCAATGGTAGTATTTGCAGTGAGTTTTTCTATTGTTCACATAAAACTGTTGGAATATGTATTCCTTATCAAGTTTGTTTTTGAGTTGTGACAAAAAAAATCATGCAGTTGCATGAAATTAAGTTATGTATTCTTCGCCTAAGAAGATGACAGCAAGCTGTTAGGTAGGCAGCCACAAAGACCCCCTCCACCTTATATATATTACAGTCAGCCCCTACTTTACAATACTAGCCCTTTACTACTAATCTGTTTCCCTCCTCACATCATTATCTATAAAAACTTACTTACTTACTTACTTACTCCTTTCCTTCCTTCCTTCCTTCCTCCCTTCCTTCCTTCTTACCTGTTCTGAGAAGCTATCCTTGTATACCTTATCTCAGTTCCCTGGATAAACTATTTTTAATAGTTTATCCAGGGAACAATAAAATGTAAGAAGACCAAAAAATCTTAAATGAAGACGTGATTTCTGAGTCTTAATAAAACTGTAAATGCTCAAATAAAATATTCTAATGTTAAAATTCTGTGAAAATTTTCTAACTGTTTTAAATGTTTGAATTAAAAGGAACTCCATCAATAATCTTAATTTTAATTTTAATGTTCCGCTTCTAAGTTCATACCACTATCCAATTCCATGGCAGAATAAAAGTGCTCAATTAGAGGAAGACATTTATCTACTCTTTTGAAATCAAAAGCAGATGATAAAGCTACAAATGTCAGGAGAGGTGCTTTAGTTTATATTCTAGTGAAAATATTTCATTTATATTTATTTTTAAGCATAAACAATTACTCAAAGACAAGCCATTTCTTTCCTTGCCATTATGCCATCCTTCAACAAAGGGAAAAAACCCATATCCAGGAAACTACAAATCAATCAGCCTAACATCAATACCTGGGAAGATACTGAAAAGGATAATTAAAACAGATCTGTGAACATCTAGAAACAAACAAATTTATTAATAAAAGCCAGCATGGGTCATGCCAAACCAGTCTTATTTCATTCTTTGACAAAGTGACTAAATTAGTAGACCAGAGAAATGCTGTGGACGTAATATATTTAGCCTTCAGCAAAGCATTTGACAAAGTAGACCACAACCTACTTCTTGGTAAGGTAGAAAAATGTGGAATAGACATAATGACCACAAGATGGAATTTTAACTGGCTGACAAGCCATACTCAATGAGTCTTCCTTAATGGTACTACAGCTACATGGAGGGAAGTAAGCAGTGGAGTATTACAAGATTCTGTCTTAGGCTCAATACTCTTCAATATCTTCATAAATGACTTTGATGAGGGAATAGAAGGAGAAATCATCAAATTTGCAGATGTCACTAAACTGGCAGGAATAGTCAACATCCCAGAAGACAAGTTCAGGATCCTAAAAGATCTTGACAGACTTGTACAATGGGCCCTATTCAATACAATGAAATTTAATGTGGAGAAAAGCATGGTTTTTACACTTAGGCAGGAAAAATCAAAGGTACAAGTACAGATTAGGTGAAACTTGGTGCAAAAACAGTAACTGAGAGAGGGACTTTTGAGTCCTAGTGGAAGATCACTTAAACATGATCCACCAGTATGTGGCAGCAGCAGCAGCAGCAAAAAAAAAAAAAAGCTAATACACTACTTGGTTGTATAAACAGAGGCATAGAATCAAAATTACGTAAAGTATTAGTACTGTTTTATAAAGCCTTAGTAAGGCCACACCAACCAGTTTTGGTCACCACATTACAAAAGAAATGTTGAGACTTTAGAAAAAGTACAAAGAAGAGCAACTAAGATGATTAAAGGCCTGGAGACTAAAGCATATGAAGAACAGTTGCAGGATTTGGGTTTAGCTAGTCTAGAGAAAAGAAGGACTAGAGGTGACACAATAGCAGTATTCCAATATTTGAGAGATTGCCACAAATAAAAGGGGGTCAACTTATTTTCTAAACTGCCAGAGGGAAGGACAAGAAAGAATGGATGGAAACTAATACAGGAGAGAAGCAACTTGGAATTAAGGAGAAACTCCTGACAATGAGGATAATTAACCAGTGGAACAGCTTGCAGTTAGAAGTTGTGGGTGCTCCATCACTGGAGGTTTTTAAGAAGAGACTGGACAGTCACTTGTCTGAAATTGTATAGGGTCACTTGCTTGATCGGGGGGTTAGACTAAATGGAATGTTCCTTCCATCTGTATTCTGATTTCCATGTCTCTCTAGTAGAATTAATCCAGTGGTGGGTTGCTGCCAGTTCGGACTGGTTCTTTAGAACCAGTAGCGGAAATTTGTTGCTGCTCGCCAAACCGGCAGTGATAGCCATTGATCTATGCTCCCAGACCGGTCCTCTGGTTGCCACCACTGGAAAAAAATTCTGCGCATGCGCAAAGGCTTCTGCGCATACACAGAGGGTCATTTCCGTGAAGTGATATAGGCGCGTGCGTGAGCAAAACGAGCGAGTGCATGCAAAACATGCAGCTCTGTCACAATGAGAACCGGTAGGGAAGGTAAGTGGAACCCACTCCTGAATTAATCCACTTATATTATCTTTCCCTCCCCTTATCTTGATTTATATTTCTCTCTTTCTCTACTCTTCTCTTCCACTGCAGCTGTCCCTTCCCTTTAACCCATCACTGTTTTACCTGCAGTCAGTAAGTGGATGATTATATGTGACTATGTGAAAGAAGAGTTTGCAAACCAGAGCTTGGGTCATTGTGAGAAACTTGAAATAATATTTCAGAGACATCTGACACAAAGGACCATAGACAAATGTAAATGATAGTGGGTTTTGCTGACATATTGTGCCCCTGCTAGTTGTTTACTCTGATGCTAAAAGGATTTTGATCACATCCCAACAAGACGTCTTTAGACATCTGCTGCTTTTTTCTTAGAGTACGATATATGAGATATACAATCACACACACATATATAGGAATAGTATCTTTTGAAACTAAAAACACTGAATATATTGTATATCTCATATATCGTACTCTAAGAAAAAAGCAGCAGATGTCTAAAGACGTCTTGTTGGGATGTGTGTGTATTTCATAGGATGTTTTTTAAGTATGTGTGTATGCAATTCTCTAAAACATTTTAGATAGCAGGGGTAGGTTATAGGCCAGTGATGGCAAACCTATGGCACGGGTGCCAAAGGTGGCACGTGGAGCCATATCTGCTGGCACACGAGCCATTGCCCTAGCTCAGCTCCAGCATGCATGTGCATGCTAGCCAGCTGATTTTCAGCTCGCACAGAGGCTCTGGGAGGGCATTTTAGGTTTCAGGAGGGCCTCTGGGGGAGCGGGAGAAGTCTCTGGAGCCTGGGGCGGGTGAAAAACAGGCCTTCCAGGCACACCAGAAGTTAGGAAACTGGCCATTTCCGGCCTCCAGAGGGCCTCTGTGGAGGCAGGGAGGCCATTTTCGCCCTCCCCAGGCATTGAATTATGGGTGTGGGCACTCGCACATGCGTGAAAGCGCGCACGCACACGTGTGTTTTTGGCACCCGAGGGAAAAAAGGTTTGCCATCACTGTTATAGGCAGTTGGATTTTTGCCAGCCCTCTGAATAGAACACTGTGTATACATTGAATCTATAACTGTGTCTCATTCATCTGCAGAAGGATCTCATTTTGTATTCTGATCAAATTGTACATTCTAATTGATAATCCCTTTAGGAGCTTTTTTGTTTTGTACATTATGTACCTTAAAGCTTTTTTTTTTAAATTTAGGTTAAGTCAAGGTATATTATTTATCTCACAAGCTGGCAATACATTTGCTTGATACTTAGTTTTAAAAATTGTTATAAAATTATTATTTTTCACTGCCTAAAAGAATGTTTTTCATCTTCCTGTCATTTTCAAGAGTTGGGGGGAAGATTAAACATTCACTATATGAAGTAAACACTGTCAGTAATTCTTCTTTTATTGCTGGAAATATGATTCAATAAATGTAATCAAAAAGTGTGTATCTTTGCCTTCAGCCTGCGGTAGATAAAATGTAAATAGAATGATCTCTGAAAACATGCATGTCAATAATAATGATCTACTTAATAATGATTAAATAGATCATCTTATGGAAAGGAAGCTTATTACAATAACTTTCTTAGTTTTCTTTTATATGACACTGTTTTTAATCTAAAGTGATTGCATGTTAGAAATAAGAAGTTTTGTATAGCAGATAAAATTCATACTGAGAGAAGATTTATTAATATTAAAAAAGGAACCAATTATGACTACTTTAAGACCCACTGGATTTCACTGAATCTAAATTTCACTGTTCTAAATTTAGATTTCACCCAAAATCAGTGTTTCAGGAAGTGCCTTAGATACTCTTTCAAATGGCCAGGATGATATCTGAAGAAATTTCCTTAATCATATTTATTGTGGTTAGAGAAACAATTAGCTCCATATACTTATCTTTGGAGCTATGAAATGACGAAAATATAAATTACATATAATTGACAATCAAGAAAAAAAAATCCTGTCTTTTTCAAAACAAGTTTGAGCTGAATTCCCAGAGCTAATCTAAATCCAGAAGGTTGGGGATATGGAACTATAGAAAGTTGGTGACATTCCATCTTGCAACCTCTGCAGAACAAATTATAGCTCTTCTAATTTCTTTGCATTGTCTCTGCTGTTGCCCTTGCCCTTTGGAATACCCTTCCCTCCCCCAGGTGAGGCAGAACTCTCGCCCCCAGATTTCCTGGTCTTTTGGAAGAGTTGGAAGGTTCTGTCAAATCACTTCCGGCTGGCAAGAAGCACACAATTTTGCTTTTTTAAACTTTTATTGTTCTATCCTTGGTTTAACTGCCTCCTTTTATTTAAGAATAATATTTTATATGATTTTTATGTATGTAATTGTACACCACCCAGACTCATTCTGTGAGTGAGTTGGATAATCTTTAAATTTGACAAACAAACAAACAAAGAAATAAATAAAATTTTAAGTAGCCCAGAGGTCCTAAAAAAAGTTTTTACTACAGCTGGACCAGTCCTCCATGTGTGATACCTGTAATAGAAGTTTTGTCAGTAGTGTAGGGATTCTGAATCACTGGATACTAAAGGGACTTTCAACCAAATGTGAGTCTTACCCCTTATGAGATGTACATTTCTACAAAATGGAATAAATATTATATGTGTACCTCTCCTCTGCAAACATCTGAACAAAAATCTTGCGCCAAGTTTTGTTTAAAGGAAAAATCAAACACACACAAAAATGTAGCATTTCACTGACATAAAAATAGCTAAAATAGAAAAGTGCTTCATTGGTTAACTGGAAGAAAACAAAGTGAGTGATAGACTACATATCTTTCAATCCATTGAAAGAATAGATTGGTGCATTGAATATTGGGAAGACTTTTTGAGAAAACAATATGAATCAGGAACAAGCCTCAATTATATATGTATCTTTTAGAATTTAATATAAATAGGAAATGCCTTATCTTTTTCCAATTAGTTTTCTTCCCCATGTTCACTTAATGACTCACAGGTTTTCTTGTTTTATTCTGCTTTTGTTTTTAAAGAAGAAATAAGTAGCTTAATAATATTATGTAAACCCATTTGTAAGAGATGCCTGAAAAATATAAACACTTTTTATCATTTATTTATTGGTTTTCAGAGTCTTCACAGTACTTCTGTATCAGTTTTAGAAAGCTGAAACATGGTTCAAAATTAAAAAATATGAATAATATTTTTTTTGTCCTTAGAGCCACATATACAAAGGCACACCATTACGTTAAGTAATAAACTATTCATTGTTCCAGTAGAATTTATGTATTTATATTATGTATGTTATTATATTATATTATATTATATTATATTATATTATATTATATTATATTATATTATACTATACTATACTATACTATACTATACTATAC
>JANHGD010002231.1:6367-16591 GCA_027560375.1 Imantodes cenchoa
ATGTTTATACAAACAACTACTATCCTGTACATGTTTGACAAAATAAATAAAATAAAATAAAATAAAAATAGGAAGGAAGGAAGGAAGGAAGGAAGGAAGGAAGGAAGGAAGGAAGGAAGGAAGGAAGGAAGGAAGGAAGGAAGTCAGTTGAAAGTTTTTGATGGTTGATAGGCAAGTGCTTGTTCTAGAAACAAGCAGCATAAAAATATTTATAATATCCTACTCGCCATTAAAGCAATTATAGATACATAGAAGAGGGGAAGCCAAAAAGAATCCCCCCACAATGATGTAAAACAAAATTAATACAGCAGAGGCAGCAATAGTTCTATTGCACTGTTCTCCCACATACGGTTTTCTACAGGAAATATATGAATTTGGATAGTATAATAGGTTATCGATGGCAATGCTGAATCCAGAACAAAGTCTGATGATTGGTGGTGGAGAGCAACCACTTTGCCTTTTGTTTCCAGGGTTGGATGACATGATAAACTATAACACAGTATAACGTCTTGTGCAAACATGAAGTAAAGAGAAGAGAGAATTTACCCTGGGCAAAATCATAATAGCTATAAATATCCAGTAGCAGCCGCAGGCGTCATTAATCATAATTATATCATTATAAAAATTAGGGTTTGCGACTGACAAAGACACAACTTGTATCCGCAGAATGGGCAGTATCACAATGTACATGTTACTACTTGGCCCTGCACTACATACACCTAAAAAATATCAAGAACAATTGGGCTTTTGGTTTTTTTTACAGGTATTACATTATTGTACATCATCCTACCCCAGGGCTCTCTTCATAGATTGGTGGTAGGCCTCCTGACAAAATTGAATCAATTTGTCTCAGGAAAGATTTTGATACGTTGATTCATCCACAACAATAGCCAAGCTGCATCTCCATTTAGTTTCTTCTTATGGAGAATTAGATCTGGAGAGACACAGAATTTTTCCCTGGAACATGTAACATTACAAAATTTAGGCGAGCATCTCCATTACCTGGCCTTTTTTAATTTCACTCCAGGCATCTGCCATCAATGAAATGAGAAGTAGCAGTTGAACTTGTTAACACAATTCCAAGAGCTTAAATGCACTTACCGACAAGAAGTAAGCATTCGGGCTAGACATACTTTTCTGTAAGCCTTGCCAACCTTTTCAGCTCATTGTACAGACTTCAATGCTTGCCTTAATTCTTTGTGTCAGATTGTAATGCATATACAGTGCAATCATGAATACTGAAATGCTGATATTGCAGAGAATGTAGTATCTTGCTACCGTTTCTGAATGTTAAACGAGACAGCAGTTTATTTTATTGTTTGCGTACTGGCTGATTCTCCTCTCACACCAGACTCTTCTGTTGCTCTTTAGAATTTAAGTCTGGAAAATTCACAACCTCTAATTATCGTAGTGCAAAACTTGAAATTGTGGTCGCACTGTGACATGCACTGTGCATTAGAAACTACTTACAGCAATATTTAACAATAAGTGAACCAGGAATCTACCTCTTGACTCATCATTGAGGGTTAGTCCATGTTATGTCCTGACATATTTTGACCTTCTATATCTCTGAACTAATCCTGGCTTGCAGCAGAGTTATTGGGACGATTTTTCTAAAATGGCTGTCTCCATTCTAAACAGTAATTACATCCTGCCGACTTCTCTCCTTGCACACTCCTACCATGGATATCTAGCCTTATCATATTTTCTGTCACTAGGTACGAAAGCCAGTACCTACTATTGCTACCAAGCGAATTGCTATCTCCAAATTCTTCACAATTAATTTAATTAATTGTGATTAAATCATCTATTAATAGTCCAGTGCTATTCAGGAAAGATTGCTGAAGAGCTATTTATAAGCCAAATCTGTATCTTGAGGTAACATCTGTTTTGTATAGTATAGAAGGTTTTCTGGCCACGACTTTCTGTAGATGTTTGAACTTACATACAAGGATTCTCATTGTATGTGAAACAATGTTCCCTAAAAGGATCATAAAAAGTAAACGAAATAATGTACCGCCATTTGATTTTCCAAAATATTTATATATACGGTGTTCCAGTTCCAGTTATTTATGAATTTGGTTTCAGGTTTCCATGAAGTTAAATTGTTTCACCAACTGACATACTTGCCCAATGAAATCTAACTTGTATGTTTGAGATATAGCATATTACAGTAATTTGTGAACACCTCAGTTGCAGAAACTAAAGTCTTTCCTTCAATTTCTTAAACAAAAGCAAGGGCATATCTCTGAGGAGAGCAGAAATAAATGCATTTTATAGTATTTCAAACTTTCCAACGTTCTGATCCCAGCAGCATAAAACAAGTTACCTCAGACAAGGATTAGAAATCTTGTCATGAAGGATTTGTCTCTGTTGAATTTTGCTTTGACTTCAAATATAGGTCAACACGTGGAATTTAAGTTGTAATTTGTTTTGGTTTTTTGATGTGATCGTTAAATTGAAGAAAAAAACTGCATCAAAAGGATCATCAGATCTGAGTAATTATTTGCAGTTTTTCAATGTCTTAATAAATATACTAACAATAATATATCTGTTAAAAAATCGTGATAAATCTTCAGGAGTCAGTTCAGTTTTCATAAATCAAATATGACATTTTCTGAACTGGCCCTTTCTTACATATTATTAGTACAGTTTAAAAATTATTTAATTGGCAAACATTAGGTTATTTTATTTTATTTTATTTATTTAGCCAGCTATTATCTATTTGTAGGATACACCCAAGTTATATAGTAAATAATACTTTAGAGAGCCAGAGTTTTGTATGGTAAAGGCCACAGAGAAACCAGGAGTCTCCAAATTAAGATGGCGAAGTTGAACCTTACAATAGCTCCTATGAGATTAAACTTCAATTTTATATTATTACTATTCTGACTAATTATGAGTAAAAATACATACACATGACATTCCTTATAGATTTAGAGCAGTGATGGCGAACCTGTGGCACACGGAGCCATATCTGCTGGCACACGAGCCATTGCCCTAGCTCAGCTCCAGCACGCATGTGTGCACCGGCCAGCTGATTTTCAGCTCATGCGGAGGCTCTGAGATGGCATTTTAGGTTTACGGAGGGCCTCTGGGGGGGTGTTTTCACCCTCCCCAGGCTCCAGGGAAGCCTCTGGAGCCTGGGGAGGGCGAAAAACACGCCTACCAGGCCCACCGGACATCGGGAAACAGGCCGTTTCTGGCCTCCAGAGGGCCTCTGTGGGGACGGGGGAGGCTGTTTTCGCCCTCCCCAGGCATTGAATTATGGGTGTGGGCACTCGCCCGTGCATGATAGCGCATACACACGCGCTTTTGGCACCCGAGGGAAAAAAGGTTCGCCATCACTGATTTAGAGCATTTGTCAATATGTATCTTGGAGTTAGATAGTTTCTTCTTTTTTCCAAGTTGATTTTTTTTGAAAAAAACATAATAAAATAGTTCTTTATATTCACATAGTGATAAATGCAAGACTGTATGTGAGTATTGAGTTTATTTATAATTTGCTCTTGCCTCACAATCGGGAGGTTATGAGTTCGATCCTAGGAAGAGGCAGATGTAGGGTCTCCTGCTTGGGCAGGGGGTTGGACTAGATGACCTATAAGGTCCCTTCCAACTCTGTTAATCTGTACTCAGTACTTTCTCACCTTAACTAAAAACTGGAACCCATTTGAATCTCTTTATTTGCTGTCAAAATCCAATATACTTGGTTCAGTAGTCGTTTTAACATTTTTTTACTATTTTTTTCCCCAAGGAGTTCATCTTTGATTTTTCATTTTAAAAGTCCTTTGTTGAGCAAACTCCTTAGTTAATGGAACACGGAAACCATTTTAGTTACAGTATTGAAGCAAGGCTACTGAAATCTAAACAGTCTTAAGAAAACAATGAAACTACTTATTCAGTTGCTTCAGAGATAGGTTCTCACTTAGGTGGATTGAGCATTGCAGCGTTTACAGTAAGAGATGAATTTTAAGATCAGCATTCAGGTTACATTAGGCAACAGGGAGGCAACTGGTAGACAAGCACGGGCACGCATGCGCACACACCCCGAGTACCTATAACATAAGGTACATTCATAATGCTTCCTAAGAAGTGCAAAGTACATTACAGCTGCTTCTGTTAATTTACTTTGCACCTTATATATTCCCTTTGTTGAAGTCAGCTTGGAAGAAGGTTTTCTATTTGATCTTTCAAGCTGTTTTGCAAAAGAAAATGGAATTGCTTAAAGTTCCCTCACCTCTTGCTGTCCGCAGCCTCAATCCAGAGAAGTACACTTAGCTGGGTTTTAATAGGTTTTTTAAATTTTCTTTTCTGCTTTTGGAAACAGGATATGGCAAATTGCTTTTGAAGACTCCAATAGTTTTCAGAAAGTTATGAATGCAGCATCTGGGGGAGTTGGAGTGGGGGATACTGATCTCTTCATTAGGAAAGTTTTCTCAGAATTCAATTGTATTAATACAGTATTATCTCATTTTGCTGCTGCAATTAGTGAAATGTTTTTGGTTTGGTTATTATGTTAATACTTGGTTGCTTAAACCAAGATTGCAAAAACCTAGTGTTGAAGAAGTAAGACTGTTAAAATGCATAATAGTATTATGCCCATCGTAGATGAAAGGTGAGTAAAAAAAAGAATAATTTAGACATGAGGAGCAGAAGGTTTTGTTCCGTGCATAAATATAGCTATCATGGGGTTAAATTTAAGAGTTATCATTTAGATTGAACCAGAATGAGCACTGAACAGGCTGAAAGGTTTTTTTGCATACTTTTTTCATTCGCATATATTCACTAAGGAATCGTATTTGCAGGATAGGGGGTTTTCTAGAGGTTTTTCACTGAAAAACTGCTTTAGATTGTATATTCTTTTTTTCTAAATGGAACTTGGCAGCAATTTTAGGGCCTTAAACCTTTCGAAGTTGGGTATGTTAGGCTCTGTTCAGCACAAGCAAATGGAAATTTTGAATGCATGTATAACCAGTATGTTACAGTGTAAAAATTTTTCAAGATGTTATATGCAAGTTGAAATATACATTGTTCCTTTAACAAAACTGTACGTAGTTGGGGGTTAGAACTTATGAAAACTCTCATGTAAGTTTGACTATGAAGGAAGCTTAAATCTACAATTTTTAGAAATTAAAATATCCATGTAAGGACCTAAAGGATTCCTGTAGGCTGATGGAGAGATTTGTATATAACACCTGCATTCATTCCTTTCTGGTATTTTCAAGGAGACTTCCTTCCTTCCTTCCTTCCTTCCTTCCTTCCTTCCTTCCTTCCTTCCTTCCTTCCTTCCTTCCTGTAGTTTCATTTCATCTGCAGCCCTAATTATTTTTACCTTGTTTTTTTTAAGTTATTGCTTTCTTTCAGGTTATTATTTCACTGCTGTAGCTGGAAGAATATATATAGGAGTTATGAACCTAATTTTATGGCTATTTCAATTGTAAAGATAACTGAATCTGGGCTATTTAATCAATTTGTATAGTGGTTTAATTGCAGCCATCTTGACTCAAGATTATTTTGGATGACTAACTTGAAAATTATACCAATTTAGTTGTATTAATGAGTCTAGTGGTTAAATTTTAGATAGATAGATAGATAGATAGATAGATAGATAGATAGATAGGCATTTGAAAATGGTTTTTAAATTGTATTTTTTAATTGATTGACACCCCCCCCCCCAAAAAAAAGAAAACTCGGGTTAAAAAATAGAACGTTTCTCCGATATTATGAATGAATTGAACTTTTAGTATAGCATTCAATTATGAAAATGAGTTTCTGTGATGTGTGACACACCAAAAGTTTTAGGAGCGATACTAGCAAATGTTGTTTTCATGCACTTCCTGTTTTTGTGCTCTGATGACCACAAGAGATTGAAAAAAATCCTTCTGTTTCTGCTTTTTGAATGATCACAGTACAGAATGATGACTGAACCCTAAATCATCATCACTGTTAACAACAGTTCATTGAAACACGACAGATTTACAACTCATGGTTAGAAACTGGTTTGTCAGCAGTTAATTGATGTGCTGGTTTTAATTGAAACCAAGGGAAAGGCAGAGATGGGAGACTCACTGACTTAATTTTCATCTTGCTAAACAAGACGATGGTGGTGGAGGTGGATGTTCAAATATATAAATATATTTGGTTCCACAAGGAAGAGTGTAAATCCTTCCATTCTCCACCATCCAGCCAGAGCTGAAGAAGCTTTTTAGATGAGAAGCGAAACGTCTTCAAAGAAATACCAGAAAGTCCAGTTGCCTCTTGAAAAAGCACCTTAGGGTAAAATCAGGTATTAAAGCTATTTGAATTTGCTGATAGGATATGCAGGGACAATGTAAAATTAATATCTCTTTTTAAGAATTCCACATCATAACTTTATTTTTTTTCTATGCAAAATTGACAGTATTTTCTGTAAAATGGGTTCTCCCGTGGAAGGACTGCAGACAAGCAGAAATGCAATCCTGTCACTGAGACCCAGAAGAAGAACTCGGGTTTCCGTGTGTGTGTGTGTGTGTGTGTGTGTGTGTGTGTGTGTGTTTCATACACCCTCCCCCCCTTAGGGAAGAAATTGCACTGTTCCGAGTCTCGAATTGACACTGTTTGCCACAGACTGCAAGAGGGGGAAGGGAAGGGAAGGGGGGGGGAGAATCTTTAAAGCAAAGAATGTAAACGCCTAACTGCGGCTTTTATGTGAATAATGGAGCCTTCGTGTTTTTATAACCCTCCTATAAACCCGATCCTGCATTAAAAAGCAATCAGGGTTCTTTCTCCGTCCAGCCCTGATTATCTTTGTGTACGAGTGGAGAGATGCATTGTACCTTTTCAACTGCCGGAGCCTATTTTTATTTGTCAAGCTGGGACTCGCCTGGCCCCTTTCCAGATGTGCCTCACAAGATTTGGTGCTGATGATCTATTTATAGAACTGTGGTTCCATTGTCATGGCAACCGTGCTAGAGGCCAAGGCGGCTGGGAGCTATTTCTGGACTTGTGCTGTAATGTAAAACTGATTGGGAAAGTTGGTGCATCTTCTAAGCCAGACTAACTTTAGACAGGCTGAAAGAGAAAAAAGAAAGCTATCTCTCATGTCTTTAAATAGACTTTCCTTTTCTCTTCTTGCCTTCTTCTTCTGTCGGCTGCTTGGCTGGCTTGCTTGCTTGCTGCTGGGTTTGCTTTTCTGGTTTGCACCCCAAATGTATTTATAAAAGCACAGGTTGAATTGGTTTCCCAGCACACCCATTGAATCTTGAATTTTTAAGGAAAGAGTAATTATGCAAAATCTGGTGTTCTTGTTGAAGGGTTCCTCCCACACCCCCAGTCTTATTTCTTTCGCCCCCCCACCCCAATCCTGACCTATGTCCCCAATCCTACATTTTATATATAAGAGGACCAACATCACATTCAGTAGCTTGGTTTTTCTCTCTCTTTAATGTGTACTTGACGCATTCCCTAAGGAACTGCAAAACAATAAAGAAAAATGGGTTTCCAATCAATAGAAAAATCATACTTTTACTGTTGTCTTGCTATTTGCTTGAAATTTTTGAGCAGTAGTGCCTCTCTGCCTCCAAGTGGTTGGAATGCTATCCTGTGACCCTGTAATTAAAGCCAATTTATTTGTGAAAGCTGCTTTTTTTTTAAAAAAAAAATTGCACCCACTTTCCCCCTATTCCTGCAAGTCCTATACATGAATTATGTATTTCATCTACATAATGATTACAATTTGGATCTACTACATTTTTAGACAGTGTTCAGAATGTGCTTTATATTTTACTCCCAAGCTGCAAGTAAATCTGTTTTTAAAATAAAATATAAAACAACTAGATTTTTAATTGAAGAATGTTTAAATACTGCCCTGGTAAGTTTGAAAATTGGTGTGTAACGTTCTCCTTCCATGTGCCAGTTTATTAAGAAGCAGAAGAAAGTGATTCATCTCCGAATTCTAAATATAGAGGATAATTTTAGCTAGTTACAATGATTTACTATAAACTTCATTTGTGGTTTTTTTAAGAGTTGGGCAGCTATTTCAGTTTAACAGTGTATTCCCATCTTTCTAAATATTTTAAACTGTGTGACTATTTTGTGAGAGTGCGGGTGTCACACAGTGTGTGTCTAGGACACTGAGTCGGGAAATCTCCTGTTCAAATAATCACCTCCAGCTCAAAATATGTGGCAGATCATTCTGCACTCAGCGTTCGCTTTCCTGCCTGCCGGCACATGGCAATATAAAATAAATGCATACCCTTACCTCACAGGGCTGTGCATGGGTTGTTGAGATAATAGATTATGTGCTTGGAACAGGAGGTCAAAAAGCAAAGCTGCAGCCAGTTGATTCGTAGTCATTTGGTTTCATTTTAAGAATTTGAGATTTGCTTACGGGCGAGGCAAATGCTTTCGGATGTATGCACGTTATGTTCGTGCTACATCCAATTTACGTTTTAAAATCTTTTAATCTTTTCACAGCTTTTCCTTCTTACTGAGGCGAAACAAGCTTATTTTAAGTACGTTTAGATTAAGGTTTTTAGAGGGGTCGCTTGCTGTGTTGCTTTTTTTAAAGTTAGCTCTTCTGTCTTGTTATTTATTTTTATTTTAGGTTGGTGGGGTTTTTTTTTTTAAATCCCACCTTAACTGGTTTTTTGAATAACTCAAGGTGGCGAAAGTATTATATTCTTTCCTCCTTTCCTGTCTGCCTCACAAGAGCCAACCCTGTGAGGTAAATTGGGCTGAGAGATAGGGACTGGCCCCAGACTAAACTTTTTCCCCGCACATTCCGCGTCAGTTAAAAATCAGTGGGTCTAGATATTGGGATTTGAAAATAAGAAGCTTGAGAAGAAACGTTAAGTGTTACGTTTTTGTGGACTTGGTGACACCTATACTCCACACATCTAGCTGAAATGGCAAGTTTTGCCTCACCTTTGGTGTGCTGACCCTCGTCTTCAAAATCGCCTGTTGGAGGGGAAAACAAAGAATATTTACTACAACAATTAGCCACAGAAAATAGCATGTTGTTAAGGATCTGCAAATCAACTGGAGTAAGTTCAAAATCAGTAACATAGAAAAAAGAAATATACGATAAGATTAAATAGTGGGCACTAAATATCTTTAACCTTGAGAAAAGAAGATTGAGAGATTTGATAGCATTCTTCAAATTCAGAAAAGGGGCATAATTTGAAGAATTGTTCTCCATAATCCCAGAATGCAGGAATTGTAAAATGACTTTTAAATTTTAGGAAAACAGCTTTTTGTTTTAGGGGGGAGAAAAGCTTTCCTAACAGAGCAATTAAACAGGAGAACCAGTGTCCTCAAACACAGCTGGTGGCCCTTCCCTTGGAGGAGCTAAGTAGAAACTGATTTTCTTGTTTCCAAAGGATTTTAGTTTTACTTTCTGACTAATCAGCAGTTGGACTTCCAGCTTTGAATTCCAGGAATTATAATTTTGTTTGTATTCATATGACAAATATCGGCAGCGATTAAACTAGTTTTTTCTCCCTAGTCACCGTTATCTGATAAGATACAATACTTATAGTCTTCTGGAGTTTCATACAAATACTGAGAAATGTTATGTTATTGTTTTGCACAATATTAAAAATTGAAATGACTTTGTCGAAAGGACTGGCAAATTATCTGGTTGGTTGTTCTTTTTTCTGGACATGGAAGTACATTCATGTTAAAATGGGACGTGTTTCTCATTGGACCTTGGTGAATCTTCCTCCCAGTAATCCAAATATTAATGTTCTGTTTAAAAAAATTTTCTAGTACAATATATTATTGTTAGGATTCAAAAATACAACCTATAAATAAAAACTCTTACTGCAGAAGAAAACCAGTGGATTTTATTGTTTCAAAGCTAGAATGTTGGTAAAGAAGTATACAGTAGTTCTATACTCTAAATTGAACATATTTAAAATATTTCCAGGTCTCTTCTAAACTTATACTTCTTTGGTTTTTTTCCATCCAATAAGAAAAGGTGGTCTTTGAAATTGGGGAAGACAAGCCCCTGAAATATAATAGGCCACAAAATTGACTTCGGATGATAATCTGATTGAAAAGTGTGAAAGATGAAATTTATAAACTGATTTAATTCCTGGCTGTTGTAACACAACATGCAAATCTGTACCGACATCAAAGCTGTTTATCTAACAACCAAAAGATGCATTGTGCTAATGTATTTATTTATATATTTATTAGTTGTATTTATAGGCCGCCCAACTCCCGAAGGACTCTGGGCGGCGT
>JANHGD010002232.1:80606-91976 GCA_027560375.1 Imantodes cenchoa
GTAATGAGTTTCACTTACTTTTGCTACCAGTTCAGAGATGTCTGTGTGAACCGGGTTGAACGGGTAGCAACCCACCACTGCTTAACACATCTTGCAATGTGTTTTTCTTTTTAATGAAAAGTTAAAGAAGGAAAAGGGGGCCAAAGTTGAATCCCCATATTTATCAATAATATCATCACATCACTGTTGCATGCCCTTGGTTTGTGAAATGTATCTCCGGGGTACATAAAGTTTGCTTGCTTCCTCTACACTAAATATACTTAAGTGCACTAAAAAGACCTGAAGTGCAATAAAATCCATTTCCATATCATCCAGGCTTTCTGAATTTTCAAGCAGTACTTAGTAAAGATATACTGGATATGAAGGAGACCTATTGTGTCAGTACTGTAAAGTATATTTTATCAGCCTATATTAAAGGGTAAATGACTATTAACATATTTTAACCATGACTTAACTTACACATGAGTCAACAGTGTGCTGCAGCAGCCCAAAAAACTAATACAATCCTTGGTTGTATAAATGGAGGCATAGAATCAAAATCACTTGAAGTATTAGTACTGTGTAAGTATTAGTTTATAAAGTCTTAGTAAGACCACACCTGGAATACTGCATCTAGTTTTAGTCACCACATTACAAAAAAGATGTTGAGACTTTGGAAAAAGTGCAAAGAAGAGCAACTAAGGTAATTAAATGCCTGGAAACTAAAACATATGAAGAACGATTGCAGGATTTGAGTTTGGCTAATCTAGAGAAAAGGACTAGAGCAGACATAATAGCAGAATTCCAGTATTTGAGAGGTTGCCACAGAGAAGAGGAGGTCAATTTATTTTCCAAAGCACCAGAGGGCAGGACAAGAAACAATGGATGGAAACTAATCAAGGACAGAAGGTACCGGGAATTAAGGAGAAACTTCCTAACAGTGAGGACAACTAACCAGTGGAAGCGCTTGTCTTCAGAAGTTGTGGGTGCATCATCACTGGAGGTTTTTAAAGAAGAGACTGGACAGTCACTAGTCTGAAATAGTATAGGATCTCCTGCTTGAGCAGGGGGCTGGACTAGAAGACTTCCAAGGTCCCTTCTAGTTCTATTCTGATTCTGATATTTGTGCCCTTCAAGAATGAGAATCAGTTACAACATATATGCAACTAATTCAAAATAATAAGCTTTTAAAGCTTCTTCAAGCAAAGCTTCCATGTCTTCCATGTCTTAACATTTTGTGTAACTATTCACATTTCCTATTACCAGAATATAAGTGAGAGGAGAAAGGAAGAGTAGCTGTAAATATCTGATCTTCATGTAATGTTGGCTTTGTTGTTTGAGTCCTTTCCTTTAACAATGAAATACAAAGTATGTAAGCCAGATAGCACTCATTGCTAATGTAATTGAGTCATGTTTCAAAAGTGTTAATCTATGCATGTCATGTAGCACCATTGATACACAGTGAACACCAGCTCTTTCCCAATAAAAAATTGAGTACCATTCAATCTGAGGGAGCCATCACCATCAGTGGAAATTGGTGCAATTGTTGAAAGACCTGACGAATCAAGTTAGAAGAGAAAATCTGTGTGATCACTAAAAATTCATATTGCTTTGATGGATATAGTCAGATAAAAATACATGATATTGCATGATCTATTGTTCATGCTACTGTCCAAACACTAGAACCTGAGCTCTGAAATATTGAAATAATTAAAATTGTATAAACATATTAAAATAACGATAAAGGAGTTATAGACTGAAAATCTGTTTTTAAATTATAATTTTGTAAAACTAGAAGCTCAATATATGGATTTTTGACCTTTACTGAATAACATCAGTAAAGGTCAGTCATTATTTTTCATGCAGTTTTGTTCTAGAAAGTGTGCCCTCATTTAATTTAGAAAAATATGGCTTTCCTTCAATTGAATAGTTACATTTGACGATATATTATTTGTCATCATTTTTTTACCCTTGGACATGTGAAAACCTCTGAAAACTTTACAAGATTAAAAACATATATAGGCAACAACAACAATAATAGCTCAAGGAGAGGTGTGAAAGTCAACTGTTTCCATCTCATGGTACGATGCATGAGCTAAGGTCAATCATTCAGCTTAATAAAACCATATTATCATGCTACACTTTTTTAAAAGAAGTGCCAAATTTTTACTATATCAGAGCCAAATCTCTGCCTAATTTCCTGCAATTATGAAGAGCAATCCCCAATATTCACAAAAAAGAAAGTAGTCTCTGCTTTTGTTGAATTCCTATATTGATTGATAAAATCTGGGGCAAATCAAGAATGACCACATGTCTGCCAGCATTCTAGATTATCATCACTTGGAACACTGAGTTGGTACTCCATATAGGAACAATATAGAAACATCATCAAATGGCAATTTGTAAACAGACATGGAAAAGCTTCTATAACTTTTCTGTCAATAACAACAGAAAGCCAAAAACGGGGCACACGGAGGCCTAAAACGGGAGTGTGTCTTATGGTCAAGTGTGTGTTATGGAGTGAAAAATATAGTAATCAATGAAATAACTTGCTTCCCAGAATTGTGGATGCTCCATCACTGCAGGATTGCAAAAATAGACTGGCAAACCATTTGACTAGGATTGTATAAGGTCTCCTGCCGTGAGCAGAGGTTGAACTCACAAACCTGAGAAATTCCCTTTCAGACTTATGATTTTATGGTCTATGAAAAATATAAATATCTGTAATCTGTCACCTGGTTCTTTCATCCAGTTCTGATTTTAAGATTTGAGACTATTGAGATTGCCAAATAAAGTATTAAAGGAGCTTCAAATAAGCTCTGTGTTGGCCTGGTGTGAAAGTACCTTCTGTGTTCCAAAAGGACTTCATGAAAGGCAGATATAGAAGTCTTGTTCAGAGTGTACTGTAATTCAACAGCAGAATTCTAGTTCTATTTATTTATTGCTTTAATCATTGCTACGTAGCCTTCAATTTTATCCTCAGTTACTTAAATTTTATGTAATTCAATTCTTATTTTTTATAAAATGCATTTAATGTATGTAATATGTATGCAGGTGTATATGCATTTAATAGTTAATATTTCTGTGCTAACATAGGATAGTATATTGAATTATATATAGAATAGTATATTGTGGAATGACCTCCCTGTAGAACTCAGGGTACTCCCGGATCTTAGGACCTTCCGCCGGGAATTGAAGACATGGCTCTTCCGGCAGGCCGGCCTGGCCTAGCAGAATTGAGGGTAGTTTTAATGGGTTAGTTTTTAAAGGGTCTTTTAACAGCCATATAATATTTAATTGAATTTTAGAACTATTTATAGATGTTTAACATATTTATAGCTTTTGTATTGTTTTAAATTGCCTGGCTGTGAACCGCCCTGAGTCCTCAGGGAGAAGAGGGCGGTATATAAATCACACAATAAATAAATAAATAAATATTTATGACTGGATTTAAAGATACAAGCCCATCCTCCCACCCTCTGGAATTTGGGCACTCAGCAACCTATCTACATTTACATGTTTGTATCCTATGGTTACATGCCATGGTTCACATTTTTGCCAAAAACCAGTGTTTATTTCTGGTTTCCAGCAAAAACTGCCTCGTAGTGAACAATGGGTTCACCTAACAACTGTAGTGTTCATAACTGATTTGTTTGCTCAACAACTGTTGCAAAAGTTATAAAACTGGACAATCACATGGTGACTTACATAACAACTGTCACAAGTTACGATCTTAACTGCAGGTGTTAAGTCAACAACTACTTGTGTAAGATCAGGCATATCAAGATGTTTTCTGTTTGCTTTGCAGTATCTCTTGTTTTAATGCTTCTAGTTTCATGAGTCTAGCAATATGTTCTCAATTTGATTTTTAAAGAGAACAGGAATGTCAGGAAGCTCTCAGTTTATTCAATGGTCGGTGGTATGCAGGGCGGCAGCTGCAGTGTGAGTTTTGTCCAGTAACAAGGTGGAAAACAGCTATTTGCGGTAAGTTAGTGAAACTCTTGATAGTTTCTGTCTTTGTGATGGGGGTTTGTTTTGCATTTTTGCAGTGAGTCTGCCTAAAAATCAATATTTCTAAACTGAATAGGAAGTGATGAAGTATTTTGCAGATATAGATAAATCATAAAGTGTACTGAAATCTTGATTTCAAATTTGATAACTATTAAAATAAATCCTTTTTCAGGTTTGTTTGAAAGGCAAAAGTGTCCAAGAGGGAAGCACTGTAACTTTCTTCACGTATTCAAAAATCCAAATAATGAATTCTGGGAAGCCAATAGAGATATTCACATTTCTACTGACTGGGCTAAAGAGGCAAGTAAAAACTCTGAAAGGAGAAATAGATTGGGGTACTATGAAGAACATTATAGCAGATCAAGAAGAAGGAACAGTCAAAGTCCTGATCATTCATACAATAAAAGAAATGGAGAATCTGAAAGAAAAAGATCTCATCACAAGCATAAGAAAAGTCATGTTTCTGAGAAATTGGGCAGTCGTGGAAGGCAACGGTCACACAGTAAAAAAAAAAGACGGAATCGTGACAGGAGCCTGACATGTAGTCGTAGTAGAAGTCCATCTCCTACAAGAAATAGAAGCAGGAAGACATCTAGTAGCAAAGGAAGGAATAGCTGAACTTGCTGGAGAATTACTTTTAAGACTTGGATGTGTTTTGAAAAATATTACCTATAGTTCTATTAGATCAGTTGTACATTGTTGTGCCCTAAAATAAATCTGTTATGCACTACCCTATCTTAAATGTTTTGCAATAAATTATAAGAAAAAAATGAAACACATTCCCGAGTGATTGTTTAATTAACGTGCTGTGGAAAGTGGATGTTCTTTTTTTTAAATTCTTTAGCTAAAATAAGTATTGTGTTGTAAGTTAAACAACTGAAGTAACAAAAATGTTTGGCTTTCACTTTGTTTATAAATAAGTGCATTAAGTAAGTATACTATACTTTCACATTTGTCCAAAGGTACATTTTGATATTTCCATTCAGCAGTCTCCATACTACAAAACAAAACAAAACCCCAAACCCCTAAAAAAAAACAGTACTTTGCTAGAATTGCCAGCATCCAGTATTAGCATGCCTTATCCATCCTGCTGCTTTCTAATTGTGGTAGTATATCTGACTGAGCTGGCCATGGGAGTTGTCAAGACTGCTGTGGAGTATTAAATTTGTGACAAGCTTTCTTCTTTATGGCAGCATTGCATAAAATGATGATTACTTTAGAAGTCAAGAATTTGTTCATATAATGTGTTATTTAAAACACCTTTTTAAGCATATTAAATAAGCTCAAATTGAGCTCAATACATATTTTCAGCCTGGGGATTTTCTGGTGGTTTCCCATCCAATTTTATTCAGCCATTTTAAGATTAGCCAAGGTCAGCTTGTTGCTGCTATCTGCTGTGACCTGAACACATGTAATATAAATATGCCTCTATAAGACCATCTTCCATGCATAGCTGCTGATCTTGGAATTTTTCCTAGTTTCCCACGCTATTCAAGTTCCTTGTCCTATACTATTTTTTGCGTACTTGTGGATTACAGTGGGTATCTTTTCCACTTTACCGCTTTAATTTTAATAGAGCTGTGTCGTGTTTGCAGCATGCTTCTCAAATCATTTCTGAAGCACTCTACTTCAAAAAAAACCCTAGATTTTTTTGAAACTTTACAAGACTTATGAATCCCAAAATGTTGAATTCCTTTTTGTTAAGGAAGCAGATATGAAATTTGCCTCATATTTAATTAACTCTACCTAGAGTAAAACTACTGCTTACAAAGCAACTACAATATATTGCAATATTTTTTTCTAAATAAGTATACTTCGTCTATCATAGGACTATAAAACTAGAAAATGCAGAAAACCAGAATGTAATGGTATAAGATTTAACAAACTTTATTTTAACATAGACTTTGTGATTTGCACCTTTTTTCCTGATTGCATCATTCTTCTGCATTTAAATTCTTTATCAGTTAAGCTGCTGTATTATCTCATGAAGTGACCTATAGCTCACAAAAATTTATAATAAAATTTCAAAAGATGCTACAAAAGTCATGTTTGGCTACCATAGACTAACATGGGTCTCAGTTGGCAATTTTGTACTTCAGTTTTCAGAAACTGGTATCAGTAAGTTTAACATTGCTTTATTTCCAAATATGTAAAGCTGTATCATACGTATAGAGTCCATATATTTATCATTGCAAATGGCTACAGATTACTTCCATGCACTGGCATAACAGAACTGAGCGGACGTTTAGCAGCCCCATTACTTTTTTAAAAATAGGCTGTTAACTCATTGCTACAATGATTTACATGTTTTAATAACTTACCTTTAAAAGAAGGCAATATTGGTATAAAGTAGTTTGCTTACACAAACATTCCATAAGTTTTTGAATACACAGGCACAATACTGGAGTAAAAATGGACATTTATTACAACTAAATCAGTGAGATATTACACAGCTTACTTTACATCAATGCTTTTTAAAACACACAAGGCAACAGTGCAGACCTTAAACATGATTTTAATGCACATAAAATGTTTTTGACTTTTAAAATGTCAAGTAATTCCACCCTATTTCAACCCCACACATAGCAAATGGAGCATTCTAATGCCATGTGAACTTCATTCTTTCAGTTCCCATTAAGTTAAACATAGGACTCCAGTGTGTGTATTTCATGAAATCTTTACTAATTCCATAACGCTTCTATTGGACTTAGTATATTTCTGATGCAGTATATTAATGCATTACAATATTTGAGAATATCAATTATATATAGCAAGTTGACCCAAGTTAAAGGCAATTTAGTACTTACATTATTGAAGAGGTCTACATATGAGAAAGTACACACAAACACACAAACATATGTTATGCAACCTACTTCCAGAAATAAAATGCTCTGAACAAAATTTGCTTCAAACGTATTACAGGATATTTAGCAAAATGCACATGAGGATAAACAAAATATGGCTTTGTAATATCCATGCAGTCTTACCCTATTTAAAAGTCCTATTTTGTTTGATATGTACTACACTGTAAAAATGTGCATATACATACCATGGCAGCCAAAATTGTGAACAAGCTGAGTAAAGGCATGGTGTAAGGTTTGCTTCTTTGCTGTGTTCACAATGCACTATGATTAAATCTAGAATCTAAGGTGGAATATTAATGGGCAGCTATATTTAGTAATATAGCTGTTCAGTTTGATTTCAAACAGCAGATAATACTGGTAACAAGTAGATATTTTCTAACAATTAATTTTTGACGTGTGTTTCAATATCCGAAATTTATCCTTTTGAAAAGACTTTCAATACTTATGCTTATAAAACTAACACACTTTATATAACTTCAATTTACATTCCCTTTGCAAAATATTAATTCAAGTTAGAATTTCATTCCAAGGAATTTTTACAATGTTTATAACTGAAGTTTTAGAGATGAATCTACCATGACAGCTTACAATAGTTTGACTTGGAGATCTTGATATAATTCTTTGGTATAAATAAAACAGCTGTAAATATGGTACTTGTTTAATCTTTTGTGACAACCTAAAATGACTTAATAAAAGTCTTTGGCTATACAAAGCCAAGTTCCTTTGTTAACACATTTCACATTACCACATGTAATAGTTTTCAGCATGTAACACAAATTACAGTACTGGATACATTATGTTTTGGCAAAGTAATTCACAAAAAAATATTGAAATCGTCATCTATGACTCAATATTTTAAAACTAATGTGGCTTAAATTGCTGTAAAATCCCCTTTCCCAATTTTAAAAGGTTTAAAAACTTTGCTCCCTTTTTAAACTTTATAATAAATAGATTTTTTTCTCATAGACCTGAATATAAGTAGCTGAGCAGAACACTAATACTGATAAATAGCATCATAACACCATTAGCTAACATTACATGGAGGCAGTGAAGATTTACATTTATATGAGACACTGTAAAGACACCAGAAAAGATTTATGTCAGTCCAATTTCTTCAAGAACACTACGAGGGGTCTCTGCTTCCTGTGGAGAAAAGGAAAAAAAAAAGGAGAATTAACAGGGTTTATTTTTGTTTCTGCCAAGCTAGGTATATCATATTTAAGAAGTAAATGAATTTAGGAAGTTACATCTCACCTTTTTAAAATAAACTGTATTTGACACACTTCCCAATTCCAGCCTTTCTTTCCTTTCTTTAGTCAACTGAATAGACTAGAAACAGTTTCTATTATGTGAAATGCTTATGGTTGATAAAGGAGAGAAGGCAACCTACATAAAGTTGAACAACTCCCACACGCACTAGCCACTTTGATAGGTGTGAATGTTTGATCTGATTAAAGAAGTCCAAGTAATAGTATTTGAGATAAAAATGTAAATATTTAACAAATATGGATAAAATATTTAGAAAATAATTGTAAAGGCCAATTAAAATGTTATTTTTGGTAGTGAAGTTAATGATCAATGTTTTAAATGTTCAAATTTCAAATAAAATGTTAAAGCAAGTTATATTTTCCTTATAATATACTAATGTACTCAAAGCACAACCAGTAATATTTGTATAAAAGCACTTACTTTAGCATCCTAAAAAGGTATAGCCAAAAAGAAAGAAAATCAGAATTTTAGCAATATTTTCATATAAATGCAACAAGTATGTAAGAACATGAGAGCCCGTTTCGTCTGGTGGTTAAGACACCCTGAGTTCAAGTCCTGCCTTAGCCACGAAAGCCAGCAGGGTGACTTTGGCCAGTCACTCTCTCTTAGTCCAACTCACCTCACAGTTGTGGGAAAATATGAAGTGGAGTATGTTGGATATGTTTGCTACCTTGAATTATTTTTTAAAAATAGTAAAGATGGGATATAATAAATAAAAAATTAAAATTCTGAATTCTCAAAAGGAAGGCACTATTCTAACACCTCTGAATTAAGTTAATAACTAGCAGCAAGGGCTCTATTTAGACATTATTCTGTGCTGACATATATAAATATAGAGGATTGGATTTTATCATAATTTTGTTATGAAAAATAGATTTTTATTAGATTAATCATTCTAAAGATTCATCATTCAGCAGATTTGGTACCAGGGAATGCACCCTCATTCTTCCAAAAACAAGATTGGCTTAGAGGATAGACAGATTTCCACAAAAGTTCCCTTTCAAGAAGGTTGCCACTTGATTCTGGCAATTTCTCATGAAAGTTAGAGCTGTAATCCAATAAATGGAATATAGCTGGATTTCACCTGCACTAATAGATCTCTTTATGTGAAGCCTAAATCAAATTGAATCTTTATTACTGCCATAGGCCAGCATAATATAACAAAGATAAACTATTTTTATCTAATAAGAACCTGCATATGCTTATTACTGTATGCATTTTTGTATCATAGTATTTTTAAAAATTGTGTTTTACACTTTTAATAATATACAATTTAATAATGTACAATATATGAGCAATGATACAGCATACCCTCCACAAGTCTGAATCCCCAATATTACATGGGGAAAGTCACTGTACCATTCAAGGGGCATAAAATAATAGCTCTTTGGGAATGTGCAACGTTTTAGAAATAGTTGAGTTTAATCTTTTATCATAAGGGTTTCATATGTCTGCAAATCAGAAGGTAAATTCCACAAATATGAATTATTTCACAGCAAAAAAATGGAGGGGAAAAAAGCCAGTCACATGAGAAGTGCATGCAATAGTTTATTAGTCATGCCCAAAAAGATTCACAGTAATTTACAAGCATGCAGCTATATAAAGGTGCAACAATACTGCACCACCATCAGCACTCCATTTGCAGCAGTTTGAAGAGCCAGACATTAAAAGAATGCAAAGCAGCATTTACCATGTACATTCACAGAAGCAATACCATATACCAGTGATGGCGAACCTTTTTGTCGTTGCGTGCCGAAAGTGTGAGTGCTGGCGACAGTATGCGTGTGCCGGCACCCATAATGCAATGTGCACCTCACCTGCGCATGCGTGTGTCCCCTGTGCATGGCCCCCTAGAGCCTATTTTGGGCCTCGAAACCCTCATGCACCAAGCCAGTGCGCCTGTTACCGTTTCCCGGCCAGCATGCCTCTTACCGCAACCACTTCATGGCTGCGGGGTCTCCATGAGTGAGGAACTGCGCTCTCCTCCAGTCCTCCTGGGATAGCTCGCCTCCCTGCCAGCGCGTTCTCCAGCGGGGAGGGAGGGAAGCCATGGGCCACTGCTCCTGCCGCTGCCACGGAAGCAGCAGTGCAAGAACCGCCATCGCCAGGGGCGAGGGGCAGCAGTGGCAAGGATGGGTGGGCAATACCCCCCCACATCATCCCCCAAGGCAGGAGTGCATCCCCTGGCTTGGAAAAAGCCCCAGAGGTGGACCCCTGTGCCTCCGCCCCCCAGCACACCTGAAGTCCAGAAAGTTCCTGGCCGGGGCGACAGGGCCAGAGCCACACATGCTCCTCTACTCACCAGCTCTCCAGTGAGAACCGGCGAAGCTAAAGCACCAGCCGCCAAGGCAGATCTGTATCAGCAACTCCCTGCTTGGGAAGGGGCAACACTTCCCCAAATCACACACACACCAGGCAGGGGTATCTCCCCTGGCTAGGAAAAGCATCTCCCCCAGCTTGGAAAGTTGCTCTTGGTGGCACGTGGTCCTTTAAAGGAGGAGGGGGACAAGGGGGAGGCAAGGCTGTTTGGAGGAGGACCCCCCTCCTCTTTTAAAGAAGAAACTTTCTTCCCTCCCCCGCTGGAGGCCTGGGGCCGTGCAAGAAGCCTGCTTGGGCGGGGAGACTTATGAATTTGGTAGAAATCCCTGGTTTAAGGTGGGACATTTCTGCTACTTCACTAAACCCTCCCCCTCCTCTCCTCTGCCACTCTGTGCGTGATGAAGAGTTCTGAAGGACTCCAAAGCTTCCCATTCCTTTGGGATCGATCATGAAGCAAGTCCTGCCTAACTCCCCTTCAAACACCGCCCCCTCCCTGATTGAAGTGAGGGGCCGGAGCTCATCTCCTCTCCCCCCTGATCCTTTTGGAGTGGAACATCCCAATGCCAGTGCCATCCCCCTTGGCAAGGGGGCAGGATGCTGTGCCCAGCAGGATAGCTTCCAGGCAGGCAAGGAGAAAGGAGGTGTCCTGGCCCTCGTTCCTCTTGTCCCCAAAGCTCCCTTATCCCAGAGATGGACCCAAAGCGAAGCCAAAAAGCCAGCGCCCAAGGCAGATCTGCACTAGCCTCCGGCAGGGAAGGAAAGAAACTTATTCTTTAAAAGAGGGGAGTCCTCCTCCAAGCAACCTCACTTCTCCCTTGTCCCCCTCCTCTTTTAAAGGACCGCGCACAACCAAGAGCAACTTTCCAAACCGGGGGAGATGCTTTTCCAAGCCAGGGGCAACACCCCCCCCCCCACATCACACACCACC